>CAUYRH010108785.1:0-26784 GCA_963574655.1 Perodicticus potto
CCGCCCCCCCCCCCTCCCCCTCCCCGCCCCGTGGCTGCGCCCCCCGGCGGCGGGGGGGCGGGCGGGCGGGCGGGGCGGGCGCCCCCCCCCCACAGCCTTAAGATTTTATTTTAGTTCAGCTTAGCACCCATAGCACCAGCCACATATACCGAGGCTGGCAGGTTCCAACCCAGCCCAGGCCAGCTAAAATAACAGTGGCAACTATAACAAAAAATAGCCAGGCGTTGTGGCAGGTGCCTACAGTCCCAGCTACTTGGGAGGCTGAGGCAAGAGGATCACTTAAGTCCAAGGGTCTGAGGTTGCTGTGAGCTATGATACCACAGTATTCTACCCAGGGTGTCATAATGAGACTCTGTCTCAAAAAAAAAAAAAAAAGAAAAGATTTTATTTTAGTTCACAAGTGCAACACCGTAAACTTGAATAACACCATGGGGCCCATATGAAAGTGCCATTAGTGATCCTAGAGGGCTCCTGTGAAGAGAGAAAATTGTGATATTACAAGAAAAACTTGAATTGCTGGGTGTGTCCCCCAGATTGAGGACTACAGCCGCAACTGGCCATCATTTCAGATAAATGAATTCGGCACAGGGACCACTGTTAAACAGGAAAAGGAAATTTATGAAACCATTGCTCTAGCTATGCCAGCAGGCACAAAAAACTTGCACTTTTTGTTAAATACTGTTTTTATCCTGTATTGAAAATATAGCTTTTATGTAGGTGCAGGATTTCTATAAGAAAGCCAGAGCTGTAGACTCTAACATGATTTGAGAAAAAGCAAAGTCATTGTATGGCAACTGAAAGCAAAAGGATGGTAAAGTATCTAAAACTGGAAAGTTTAAGACAGCAAAAGATGGTTTGATAATTTTAGAAAGAGAATTGGCTTAAAACATGTGAAGGTGACAGGAGAAGCAGCTTCTGCCCACCAAGAGGCAGCAGACTAGTTCCCAGCGTCATTCAGGAGAGTGAAGGCTGGTGGTTCACACCTGTGTTTTTAGGGACCAGGGTCAGGGAGGCTGAGCTTGGAGGATCACTCGAGGCCAAGGATTTGAGACCAGCCTGTGCAACCTGGGAAGACCCTATAAAACAAAAACTGAAAACATTAGCCATGTATGTGGCTGCAGACCCAGCTGCTTGTGAGGTGGAGGCAGCAGGATCACTTGAGTCCAGGCACCATCAACCAAGAATAAACAGAGTGTGTGTAGTCCCCACAGGTTACCGCATAAAACCCTTTGACATGGCACGTTAGCACTTATTTTAAATGCATTATGATATTCCTCAGTGATATTGACTTTCACATTTTAAAACAATTAAGACTTCTCACTTCTGAAAATTGGGGTGATAAAATGGGATTCATCACCCCTTAAAATTATTTCTGATAGCAAAATTCTGAGTAGCTAATACAGATAGAGCAATGCCAATCCAAAAACTGAAAATCTGAAATGAAAATTTCATACCTGACCTCAAGTGACAGGTACGTTGAAAACGCAGACTCACAATTCATAATGTGTTCGGTCCCCCAGGGAAAGAGGAGTTCAAGGTCCTTTGAGCAGTGTCTTTCTACGGTGTCCCAAACGCTGGGACCCCAGTGACTCTGAACACACTTTCACTGTGTTCATGGGAAGTCATAGTTTTCTTTTTTGTTTGTTTGTTTTTGCTGTTAAGTACCTATATGTGAATAAGTTTTAGGAAACAATTGTTTATTGGCAGCATATAAAGTCAGGGTCAGGAATGATGGTGGATGCCAGACTACCACCAATTTTTGCACATGGGTGACACAGTGACGCCCTTGCTTTTGGATAATCTAATACACACAAACTAATGTACAAAATGATTAAAAATAGTGTAGAGACTTACCTGAAGTCTACATGTATCAGGTTGGTATGAAAAATAAGTAACTTTTGTGTTTAGACTTGGGTTTCATGCAAGAAATCTCATTATGCATATGCAAATATTCCCCAATCTGAGAAAATCTGGAATTTGAAACACGTGTGGTCCCAAGCATTCGAATGAGGAATGCTCAACCTGTGTGATATTACATCTGATTGCCTGTTGCTTGTTCTCAGAGCACAGTTTCTGCATGAGCGTGTGAGACGTGAAGGGCTCCCTTACAAGGAAGGAGCATTACTCAAGCCCACCAGCTACAAAACAGTGCTAACGCAAATGAAAATTAGATGCACGTATAAAAGTGTCAAGGCAAACTGTCCTTTCTCCGAGATGGACCCTGACTTCCTAGAGCGATTTTTTGTTTTGTGTGCTGTACCTTGCATCTCGGGTAGAGGGGAGGCGAATTGCAGGTGGAAACTTAGTAAAAGCCTTGATCTGTAAGGTCTATACCTGTGAAATATTTAGAAATTATTACAACGTTCAGATTCCTTTCATTTTCCAATCCTAGAAGTAATCATATTAAAAGTCGCTGTCTATGGTCTTTGTAGTACAATGAAGAATTAAAGAAAAGGGTATTTCTCAAGATGGGATAAAGTGGAGAAGGAGAAACCTTTCTTTGTCCCCGAAGTCCAAGCGCCTAAAATTAGCCGTGATGGGGGTGGGAGGCAGAAAATGAGTGCCTAGCCAAGCGACAGGCAGTCTGACCCACCACAGCAACAGAGCAACTAGATCGAGGAAATACTTAGGCCTCTTGCTCACCATGTCAGTCAAAAACTTAGGAAATTAATTAGGAAACTGAAAAGAGCTTATTAAGAGAAGCTAGTTTCTGGCTGTAAAGCTACTTGGAAATGAGCAATTGTGATTTAGGTTATGTACATGTGAGGGCTCTATGGATTAGATAGGAGCAGTAATTACCCCAAGATCACGCAGACAATAAATTGCAAAACTGAGAATAAAATTTATTTGTATTATTTGAGAATTTCTACTTTAATATGCAAAAGTTATAAATGATGACAATTCAAATAATGCATGCTGATAGCGTCAGTTCTTGTTCATGACAATACAACTATATAATTAGATATACTGGTGTCATACATGTTAGTTAGACCACCTTTTAGATGAGGCAGGAAGCAGGAGGAACTCAGGGGCAGACAGAGAAGATACAGAAAACGCAGAAACTCACATTATATTTTGCCAAATTGACTGGCTTGTGTATGTTACCTTGAGTAAATCTATAGTTTTGCATGGGATTATTGATTAGTTCACTTTTAATGAGAGTGAACATTAATGAAAAGGGAAACACACATTTAAGAATTAACATAAATTATTGTCAAAATTAAGATCACTTCAAAAAATGGCACAATTTAAAAAAAAAAATTAAACAGATTCATGAACGTTACCTTAATCACCATCCAGAAAGGTGATTTGGCATATAAAATAATTGTGTGCTGACAAGCCTCTATTAATTTTTAAAAAGGGAAAATGTCAGTAATTATTGTCTTATTTGAGAAATTAAGCATCTCATCGCTCTATTTAGAGTTATTTTTTGTGGTGGAAAAATCTTTTCATCTCTTCATCTCACACAGAAATGGTTTCTGACGTACAGCAGGAAAGGAATTGTATCAACCAGGTTCCACGGAAGAAATGAATACAAGTTCAGTCCTCAGAGTTACTCACAGATGCTGCATTTGTGAATTTTCTTATTCTTTACAACCAGTTTGTAACCCCTGAATCAATACTAGCAATAGGGGCTCGCCTGACCTGACCCACGCGTTCCAAACTGCGGTTAAACAACCGAGATTCCCTTTTATTGTCTCTTCTCCCCAATGTAGACCAGCCTCATTTTTGTGATGTATTTAGTGCCTGCTTTCCACATTTTTGTGCTGATTGCTGGGGATCTTGTTGCTGGAATGCTCTCCCAGGTGTCATGCGGTGCTGATGTGCTGTCTAGGGGTGCTGAGCACGAGAAGGCCGTGATGTGCCTTTCAGGGAGAATACACACCGGGCTGGGCCAGCTTTATACAGACACTCCCGACACTGCTGTTGGCCCTGAGTTCCGAGTTGATGCATCTGCGATATATATAATACAAGGTGTCTCTACAAGGAAACACACACAAAACAAGCTTATGCATAAAAGAGTTGATTAAAATGTGACCTGAGGCTTGCAGGAACCTAGCTCTATATTTCGCATAGGAGCAATAACGCAGTAAATGCTCCTTCAGAGACATTGCAACTTTATAGAACATAAATAAGATGACTAACAGGAATTCACTAGATATATTAAGAGATTCACTGACAAATGTCAGTTTCTGCTGTGGCGAGGGCTTCCTAGGCAGGTGTGAGACTCACAGGACAGGCGGCTGGCAGGTGCAGGCGGGAGCTGAAGGGCTGAAGCTGCTGTTGATGGTGGAATCAGCTTTTCCAGGAAAGCCTCAGCTCTGCTCTTAAGGCCTTTCAACTAATTGAATGAGGCCCACCAAGGTCTAGATCAGCTGATTGTGGCCTTTAACGGCATCCCACAGCGATGTGACAGCAGCATCTGGATCAGTGCTGGACTCAACAACAGGGCCCACAGCCCAGTTACACTGACACGTGCCGCTGGTTTCACAGCGCCTGTATCACCGCATGCTGCCTGCTGTCATGATTCTAAGTATGGACTCTGGAACAATGTTCCAGCTGCAGTTGATGTAGCCCCCTCTCTCCAAAGCACTTTGCAACGTGTGGGGACATTTTCAGTTTGGGTCCAAGTGCTGCTGGCAGAGGTGGACAGGGCCCCTGACAGGCTGGGCTCACCTTAGCCTTCACCTCCAGCACAGCAAGGACTATTTAGTCCCAACTTCAACAGGACTCAGATGGAGAAACCGCGGCACCTGTGGCTCAAAGGAGTAGGGAGCCATCCTCATATACTGGAGGTAGTGGGTTCAAACCCAGCCCCTGCCAAAAACTGCAAAAAAACAAAACAAAACAAAAACCTCACAAATTCTAAGTTCTCAAGTTTTTATTACAAAATGTTTATTTCTAAGAAATGAGCATGTAACCTTCTAAAGCCATTTGCATTCTTTAAGATAAATTATCGAAGATTTGATATTTGAATTCACTTCTACATTGACTGGAATTATCCTCTGTTTCATATGAACCTCTAGACTTGATAGCTTACTACCTAAAATCATTAATTAGAAATTAAATACATACATGGTTTTTTAATTTTGTTTTTTCTATATTTGCTCTTTCACTCAAGTACTGTGTCAGAAATTAATCAGTGTATTGATTATTTAAAATGTGTTGTGCTTACTTTGTGTCTTTTCTTTTTCTTTCTTTTTTTTTGTTTTTTTTTTTTTTGAGGCAGAGCCTCAAACTGTCACCCTGGGTAGAAGTGCTGTGCGTGGCATGACAGCTCACAGCAACCTCCAACTCCTGGCTTAAGCAATTCTCTTGCCTCAGCCTCCCAAATAGCTGGGACTATAGGCACCTGCCACAATGTCTGGCTATTTTTTTTTTTTGCAGCCATCATTATTGTTTGGTGGGCCCAGGCTGGATTCGAACCTGCCAGCTCTGTTGTATATGGCTGGTGCTTTAGCCACTTGAGCTATAGGAGCTGAGCCACATTGTGTCTTTTCTACAATTCTTGGCTCCATCACTGTATTTCTCCATTCTTATAAAGCTACCGTGCATTACACATAGGATACATCCCCTTGTCTCAGACCTGCTCCTCTTTTTAGCTCCCTCATGACCGTAAAAGATAAGATTCACTCACAACAAAGCCTCAAGTCTACGCGTCTTCGCTTACTCCTTTCTTGCCCATTCCATACTGGCAAAGTCTGTTGGAGCTACATTTAAAATGAATCCAAATCCAAACATCTCTCACCTCCTCCACCGCTGCCCACTTACTCTTCATGGCTAGCCTCTCTCTTCTACATTGACGCAACATCCATTGAGGGCTGTCATTCTTGACAAAGTTTAAAAAAAACAGTGTACATTAGTGCAATCAAGGGGTACAATGTGCTGGTTTTATATACAATTTGAAATATTTTCATCAAACTAGTTAACATAGCCTTCCTGACATTTTCTTAGTTATTGTGTTGAGACATTTATATTCTACATTTAGTAAATTTCACATGTACCCTTGTAAGATGCACTGTAGGTGTGGCCCCACCAATTACCCTCCCTCTACCCATCCTCCCCTCTCCTCTCCTCTCCCCTCCCTCTCTCCTTTCCTCATATTCTTGGGCTACAATTGGGTTATCGCCTTCATATGAAAGCCATAAATTGGTTTCCTAGTAGGGCTGGCTATACTGGATACTTTTTCTTCCATTCTTGAGATCTCTTTGCTAAGAAGATATGTTCCAGCTCCATCCATGTAAACATGAAAGAGGCAAAGTCTCCATCTTTCCTCATATTCTTGGGCTACAATTGGGTTATTGCCTTCATATGAAAGCCATAAATTGGTTTCATAATAGGGCTGACTACACTGGATACTTTTTCTTCCATTCTTGAGATCTCTTTGCTAAGAAGAATATGTTCCAGCTCCATCCATGTAAACATGAAAGAGGCAAAGTCTCCATCTTTCTTTAAGGCTGCGTAATATTCCATGGTGTACATGTACCACAATTCATTAATCCATTCATGGGTTGATGGGTACATCGGCTTTTGAAAGGTGCCGTACTTGTCCCACTCACCTGTCCAAATGTTTTGGTAGACCATAAGAGACTACAGCCCTAGATCTCACTCACTGGTCTCATTTTCTACCCTTCGCCCCTCACGGTGCTCTCTGTGTTGGCCTTGCTACTCTTGAACAAGGCAGCCTATTCCGGAGTGGGGCTCCGAGTTTGATGCACAGCTGGTGGCCCTCCTCGGATCTCATGCTTCTGCCCCTCCTTTGGTTGGTTCTCTGTACAAACCTCAGTTCCTCAGACAGCTCCTCTCCACTACTGTCACTTGTAACTATTAATCTGTTTTTTTTTCTCATAGTTCAACAGAGATTGATTTTCACTAATGGTTTCTTCATCATCTATTTCCCTAGTAAAACGTAAGCGCCTCAAGAGCAAGGACTTTACGTTACTCATGGCAGTATCCCCAGTGAGGTGAAGATTGCCTCGTGCTCGCTAAACATTTGTTACATGTGTGTGTGAGTTCATACCACGAATAGTGCTCAATTTAGATACTCATAACGGAGTGGCAGAAAATTACTCTTGGGGATTTAAGTAAAACATTAAAAAATTTAAACTATATTTTATAGATTTTTTTAACCAGGAAAACAGATTCTTAAAATATTCATGTTTTGAGAATCAGCCTTTTAACTTCAGTTAGCAAATTTCAAGCAAAGTTAAGCCTATATTGGTTTTACTGCTGTATTTGATGGGGCTTTCAACCAATTTTGAGCACCACTGATTCATAGTGTAGTTGAACTAAATCAAAGGAAGCAAAAAACAGTTGCTTTGTGCATGACCAATGCATTCGTTGGCAATAATTCACCTGCACTAGGCAAAGCCACCCACTACTTCACGAGCACAACCACTTTTTTCCTATTACTGCAATAACATTATTCCGAACCTTGAAGTGAAGGATAAATATATCAAAAGGTAGAGAATTCCATGCAATGATGACAGTGTAGCCCATTTAAAGAGCCACCTATCTTTTTCTATAGGAACTTGTAATTTTTTGTATTATTCAGGGATAGATAAAGAACAGTGAAGTCCATTTTCTGTGTTAATTTTTAAATAAGAGTACAAACTAGTCAATTATTATAAATTGATTAATTAAAGAATAGACTAATTAAATAATTAAAGGCCAATTAAATAAATTCATATCTTGAAATAAGTTTGCAGCTGAGAAATATAACTTCTGATTATATGCCCATTGCAGAGTTAAGAGTGAAATATTATTTTGCATTTTCTTCCTTTTACAAATATTGTGTATGATAACAATAAAGCCCAAGTGTTCTCTGAAAAAGGCTGCCACGGGTGAGCAACGAAATGAAAAACAGTGGTGTTGTTAGTAGACTCCCTGGGCCATTACCAAGTCAGCAACACACAGGCCGGGGCACGACCCCCGACGAAATTACCCAGTGCTCCCATCTTCCATGTCTTTTGCCAATTTGTGTAGGTTTAGATAGATGAAATTAGGAGAAGTGAGGCAATGTGACAACTCTGAAGGAGGAAACATCATAAATCCTGTCACACAGGTGTGGTGGAATAGGTGTGCATGACAATCACTCTCATGTATTTGTCTCAAAAAGAGAGGGAGAAGTAATCATTTGATTTTATGTAAATATTTTAGCTTGTCTATTTTCTTTTTTTTCTTTTTTTGCGCTGCCATTAGAGTAACTTTTTGAACACCAAGAGTCATTTCTGAAGAACAAGAAAGTGCTCAAGGTACAGAATTGATTTATTCCTTGATTTCTCTATATGACTAACACTTGAAAAGCTTAAGAAGTGTCATAAATCATTCTGATGTTTGAAGTTACAGTTCAGACTAGTTGAACAAGGTCATTGAACTGAGGATGCCTTATTTTTGATGTAAGGAAGCTATTCCATGCTGTGATAAGAGTCAGATAGAAGCAGATTGATATGATAAAGAGTAATTAGTGTCTGTGTCTTCAGGGGCGTTCTACTTTGTGTAGGATAGAGTCTGCAGTGATTGCCTTAACTTATCTCATCACACATGTGCTCCAAGTTGGACACCTAGGTTCTTTTTTCTTTTCTTTTCTTTTTTTTTTTATTAAATCATAGCTGCGTACATTAGTGCAATCAAGGGGGCACAAGGTGCTGGTTTCATATACAATCTGAAATGTTTTCATCAAACTGTTTAACATAGCCTTCAGAGCATTTTCTTAGTTATTGTATGAAGACATTTGCATTCTGCATTTAGTAAGTTTCACCTGTACCCTTCTAAGATGCACCATAGGTGAGGGTAATTGGTGGGACCACTAGGTTCTTAAACCCATCCTAAAAAAAGTGCTGCACACGTCATGGCCGAGTATCACCGTGGTCACCTTGGAAGAACTCCCGCTGGGAAGCTATGCGCTGACGCCAGCACCTGCTCCACCCTTCAAAGCAATTTTGGAACTCTTTCTGCTATGGCCATCAGAGCTGTCCTCATATGAGGGCTGACAATTATGTTCACGAACTCTTCCTAGAAAATGTGCTTTGAAGGGTGGCCCAGGCACTGGCATAGGTGCACGGCTTCCCAAGGTGGGTACCTCGAAGGTGACCAAAGCGATGTTGAGCAGTGAGGTCTGTGGCACTTTTTCTAGGGCAAGTTGGGAGCTTAATTGTCCGACCTCCTGTAGTATGAGCACTTTTGTTCAATGAATACATAATTTTTTTAAAATTTCAAGCAGCATTCAATAAATATTTATTGAGGGGCTACTTTATGGCAAACATTCCCCAGCCTGAGCAAGAGTGAGACCTGTCTCTACTAAAAATAGAAAAACTAGCCAGGCTGGTGGTTGGCACTTAAAGTCCCAGCAACCAAGGAGGCTGATGCAAGAGGATTGCATGAGCCCAAGAGTTTGAGGTTGCCGTGAGCTATGATGCACAGTGCTCCACCTAGGAGACAGAAAGAGACTCTGTCTCAACAACCAAAGAAACAAAAGAACCCACTATTCTAGGTGCTATGACATGGTTTTTATTAGGGTTCTCCAGAAAGAAAGAACCAATGGGAAAAATACCAGCACAGTCACCATTTCACTGTGGTCACCCTCCCGCCGTCTGCCAATGGAATGTGCCCACACACAGGAGGGCAGGTCTTCCATACCGAGTCCACCAAGACTGACCCAGGAAACATTCTCATTCTCTTAAAGAAATGCTTTGCCAGGTTTTTAGGTATTACTTAATCCAGTCAAGGTGATGCCTAACATTAATGATCACACAATTGCAAATAAAAAATTCAAAAAAACAAAAAGAATTAAAAAAGAATTTAAAAAAGGCAAAAACCTCACATAGCTGATATTTCAGTGGAGGAAAAGTAAATACAAGGGAAATAATAAAAGAATGTTATTTTAAACTGCAATAAAGACTAAAGAGAAAATCATTGCATAGCAAGGGGGTTAGTAAGTAAAAAGCAGCATCATAATTTGAATCAGACAAGACCTTACTTAGAAGGGTCATCATGAACGAAGTGAGAACCACACACGGAGTCTTTTTGCTCAGAGCAGCTAGAACGAGCAGAGAGCAGGCCCTGGGCAGTGAGGGGGATATTCCTGTTGTGTTCAGGGAATATCAAGGAAGAGGAAATGGGATAGAGAGTAAGAAGAGGGAGACGAGGACAAGGCCAAGTCATTGCTCACGGATGTTGGTTTATGCTCTGAGTGTGACGGGAAGCCACGGGAAGGAATGGCAGGCTCTGGTTTCTGTTTTTACATTCACATTTTGCTTTCTGCTAAGTGGATATGAGTAACAGTAGACTAGCTAAGTGGGAATGTTTAACAGTTGGCCAGGAAAGAGATGATGGTGGCTTAGGCAGCTTGATGGTTGCGGAGGGATAAGAAAACTCAGATCGGTTCAGGGTGGGGGACGGGGGAATGAGAGGGTGGGGAGAAAGAAGGAGAGAGAGGGATGGGGGCATGGCATATGTTCTCTATTTTGGGAAAGATAGCATGACCAAATCTACCTCTCCCTGCCTCTTGGGGGCAGGACACAATTATAAAAGGGACTTTACCTAACGAATGCAATCAGTGTAACCTAATTCTTTGTACTCTGAATGAATCCTAAGGAATACAAAAAAAAAAAAAAAAAAAATTGCTTTACATGTCAGCATGGGAAATAAAAGAAAAAAAAGAAATACAGGTAATGCCCAACTTGAAATTTTCAAGTTGCACTTTCAATTGTAGAAAGATTATGGATATTAAGTATTATAAATATTGAAGTTTATGCCATATTACTTATATCTTTTTGAATCTTCACATGTCACTGTGCCATCAGTTGATAAGGCAGGTAGCCTAGACATTTATAAGCAAACTGGAGCACAGGGCGGTGCCCGTGGCTCAAAGGAGCAGGGCGCCAGCCCATATGTTAGACATGGTGGGTTCAAACCCAGCCCCAGCCAAAAACTGCAAAAAAAAAAAAAAAAAGAAAGAAAGAAAAAGAAAACTGGAGCAGAGAGTAGAAATAAAAACATGCCTGGATGTGGCAAGCATCACTGACAAAAGCAATCTGTTCCCTCCTTCAGCACCCTCACTTACAGAAACAAACTGTACTTAGAAAATGCTAAATAATGGAGCAGAAATAACTTTTATGACAGAATACATCCTAGTAGTATACAATTTAAATTCTTGTTTGTGCCTTTTAAGCTCACACCATTCCTTTGAATCAGGAGCTTATAAATTTAAGAACACTGTGATTACTTCACCTCACCAAATCCAATTTTTTAAAAATCATTAGCCCTTAAACCAAGACAAAATGTAGCATTAAACAATTACAACAGAAGCAAAATAGCATGACCCAATCTCCCTCTCCCTGGGAGCGAGCGGAGCCTCTCCACCGTACCTCTCTTCCTCTGTTTCTCTTCTCCCCTTCACCTGGGCTCTGCTTTCTGGTTCTCTCCTGCAGTGTGCTTATTGATTTTTTTTTTTTTAATTTATTGTTGGGGATTCATTGAGCGTACAAGAAACCAGGTTACACTGATTGTATTTGTTAGGTAAAATCTCTCTTACAATCTTGTCTGGCCCCCAAAAGGTGTGGCACACACCGAGACCCCCCTAGCTCCTTCCCTCTCTCTGCTCTTCCTTTCCCCACCCCCCCTTCATTCTTTCTCTCTCTGCTCTCCCCTTGCCTCACTTCCACCGTGTCATTAATTGTCATTAATTGTCCTCATATCAAAATAGAGTACATGGGATTCATGCTTCTTCATTCTTGTGATGCTTTACTAACAATAATGTGTTCCACTTCCATCCAGGTTAATACAAAGGATGTAAAGTCTCCTTCTGTTTTAATGGCTGAATTGCTTATTGATTATTTTTACAAACTGACTATTATCAGAATCTTTTATCCTTTTATTTGTTTCATCAACTGAAAATTCCAAAATATTTACTCCAAGTACCTATAAATTGACATAAGTCTAAAAAAGGAAAAAAAAAAAAAAGAGTTCCTTCAGTTCCTCCAAAAGTGAGATAAGAAGAACTTCAACTACCAAATGCACGCAGTATAACCTGGTTCTTTGACCCTCGATGATTCCCCAGCAATAAAAAAAAAAGAAAATTTTAAAAATGGACCATATTTCCCCTAAATGAAGTTTTAGTTCTAACTTGCTTTTCAGTAAAAATGGATTATTTAGGTGCATAATACAATGGTACATTTCAGAACTATTAAGAAAAGAGTATAATTGTCTTAGCACAACAAATAAGTAAGCCAGGTGGTGGATGTGTCAATCAGTTTGATATAAATATTTCACATGGTAGATCAAGTCAGTACACTGAACCCCATAAATGCATCAATGTTCATGTTATGATTTAATAAAGAAAAAATTGATTCTTTAAAATGTATGCTGATAAGAGTTATGCCTCCAGCAGCATTCCTATACATTGGGATGCCCTGTCCCTAATTCTCAGCTTGGATCAACTCACTTATGTTGGCAAACACGAATTTTTATCCCTCGGGCTGCAACAGAGCTGAATAATATTTTAGTCCTTAATTCCTGGACATACAGTAGCCGTAGAATCTGTCTTCCAAACCTCTCAGGGACGGGTGATACAGAGGGGGAGGATGTTAGCCCTTATTATTAGAAACTATTAACATGCCGGCTGCTAAGCAGCCTGAAGATGAAGGAAAAGATTGTCATCAGTTCTAGTAGAATATTCATACCTGGTTATCTTAGACCACAATAGATTTCCTGCTCCTCACATCAATGGAGTGTGTAGGGAGAATCTAGCCTACACTTACAAACCCTGAATCCTCCAGAAGGTCGTGCTTTGCCTGCCTTACACTCTGATGCAGAGTAGACACTGACTCTAATCATCACATTGCACCTGCCTGCCTTCCATTCTGATGCAGAGTAGACATTCACCTCTCATCATCACATTGCACCTGCCTGCCTTCCACTACGATGCAGAGTAGACACTCGACATTCATCGACTTTTATTCACCTGTCTGCCTTCCACTATGATGCAGAGGAAACACTCACCTCTAATCATCACGTGTTCTGTGACTTCAAGACAAGCCTGCTGGGGGAAGATGCACCTGGCTGTGATCTCGGAATTGGGATATGATAGAAGCTCAAGGCTTCATAGTTAGGTGAGGGGTAGGGAGTTTAGGGAGAGAAGAGCTCCAAGGAAGTGCGGGATGTGGGAGAGGGCAGCATGTGTTTCAGGAGCATTGAGAACATCAGGTGTGGTTTGGGTCATGGAGCAGGGCCATGAAGGGGTGGAGACAGGGCAGGAGTGAAGCGTGCAACTTGGGTCCTTGCCTTGCGTGAAGCCACACTCGAAAATCTCAACTGTGTGTGCAACACGGGGTCCCTGCCTCGAGGGAAGCCACATTTGACAACCACAACTGGGTGAAATCCTAAATCTAATGTTTCCATAAAAAGATATTGGTCAGTAGATTATTAAAAACACCAGAGGTGTTATATTTGAAGACTCACATAATACATAAAATCACGCAAAGCTGTGCGTTATCTGACCAGCTCCTTTCACATAGTCCAAGTGTGTAGACTGTTCACTTTGCTCAATTTCTGTTCTTGGTTGGGAAGGTCACGAAGCGCATGGGCCAATTCACTTAAAGGAAGGTGCAGGGCCTTGTCACTTGGCATTTTAATTCTTGATATTGATATTCTCAATATCACAAAACCTATTAGTGGCTTATAAAATGTGGCTTTGTTTTCCACAATAATAAAGTACGTTAATTTATTAGAGTTGCGACAAGCTTAATCTGCTGCAAAAGCCTGGACGTAGATTTGATTTCAATGATTATTTACCTCATTCTTTTATTGCTTTAGTTGTCATTTATTTGTTTTCTTTCTGAATATTTGAGTCAATTTCTCAAGTATTGAATATTGCAGTTGTTTGAAACCTATATGACTTTATGACTTTAATAACACTGTGATTTCATCTATCATGAATTTTTAGTGGAAGTATCCACTTTTGTGTATGTCTGGTTAGTTTAAATAATATACTTGGTTAAGAAAAAGGTAAAACATATCTCTAGAAAAAGGATTTTAAAGCTTGTTTTATATTTCACTGTAAGACTAAAAGAAAATACAAGACAATTTTCATCCTGTATGTAAAATCACAACTGCCATTGTGATCGTCAGGTCAGCAATTGTCTGCCCTTGGTTCTTGATAGGCTCCTGGACAAAGAATGAGCGGACACACCGAAAGCAAGGGAAGCAGGAAAGGAGATTTACTGAGGGAGAGCAAGAGACGTTGTTCCCCACAGATGACGAACGGGCCCCCTGTCGTAATAACAGGTCCTGCGTACGGCCTGGGGGCTTGTTTATAGTGTCTGGATTAGCCCATCTTCATATATATTTTAAGTTTTTATATGCTATCAGGGAGTGTAATGTAAGTTCATTCAGCCCGGACAAACTCAAAACTACACATGAGCCAAAACCAGAATGCCAGTGGGAGAGACAAGGAACAGCATTTCTGACTCTCTAGCTCAGCTGGCCCCCGAATAAAATGAACAAAGAGGACAAATTCAGAAGATAACGAAGATTCATGCTATGTTCTGTGTGTGTGTGTGTGGGTGGGTGAGGGGTGGCAGGTGGGGAGTGAGATGTGTAATGACATAATAATGAGACTCTGGTTGCTCTAGGTCATTTTCCTGATTCGCTCGTGCCTGACCTGTGGTCTGGGGGTTCCCTACATTCTTTTGCAGATTGTGGGGTGCTCCTCCCCCTCCCACTTGTAGCAATTGCTGGGGGAGAGGGGTAATGGGTGACTCAGTGTCCAGGTGGAGCACCTGCCCTTGTCCTTCCTCCACAAGTTCTTGAGGCAGCACAAAGGGGGGGTACCTACGTTTGTCCCTAGGAAAGGGGGATCCTTCACTAACTACCTAACAGTACCAGTTTTATGTCTTATATAAGCCACTCAAGTTTAGAACTTTAGAGTAGAATCATTGTACTGTGGGGATTTATGCCAAAACAGGAAACGTTCGTGTTATCTTTGGACTTCTCTGATGGATGGAGTCTTGGGCAGAACTATCTCGTGACCTACACTGCTGCTGAATGAACTTTATGGGCAAATTTCAATAATTCGTGGCCTTTTCAAATTCTCTAACCTAACCTGCTTTCATGGGTTAGGTAGATTAAGGATTCTTAAATACCAGGCACTTCAAAAATACCAGATTAATCCTTATGTTGAGGGTGTGAAGAAATGACTATTACAGAGATAATTGCCCAGTTCTCTACTTCATATTGTGGCCTCAGAAAACAATAGCTTCTGGGTGGGTGGAATGGGCCCTGGCCACTTTGATAGCAATTATTCTCTTAAATCGAGACTCAGCTCTGAGAGTGCCTGGCAAGCAAGAGAAGAAGATACCTGGAATCCATTCTCTGGGTGGATGGGAGGCCAGCAGCAGTGACCCTACTCTTTGATCACAGCAGGTCTTTGGGTTGTGTGCCTTTGTTATCCTCGTGTACTTGATAATGAAGGATTGCTTAAGGGCAGTGCAGGGTTGGTCACGGGTTAATGGTTATGTTTGGATTGAACAATAGGTACCTGAGAGTTCTTTAAACCTTTATGTCTATAAATATTCTCTATGATATTTTCTATCAAAATGTTAAGAAATATAAGTAATTTAGGGTGGTGTCTGTGGTTCAAAGGAGTAGGGTGCCAGCCCCATATACCAGAGGTGGTGGGTTCAAACCTGGCCCCGGACAAAAACTGCAAGAAAAAACATATATAAGTAATTTAAAAATAGGGTGCATATTATCTTGTGTTGATGTTGCATAATCTATGCAACCTATAGGGGTAAAGCCTATATGTCTTTAGCTCTGCCAGTCTGAGAGTGAGCAAGTAAAAAGTCTTATTTTACACAGTCTAGAAGGACCAGGGCAGAACTCCACAAAGCCTGTGCGTCTTGACACATAGGAGGTAGAATTCCCGTGATCAAAGACTGACTGGGGGGCTGGGGCCTGCAAGCAGGTCAGCAGTATGTCTTAGGAATCTCCAGACTTTGTTCTTTAAAATAAAATGTACTGCCTCCTGATGGCCAGAAGTTTCAAAGTAGAGGCATTCAAGCAGCCTTCCTCCCCCATTGTAGGCAGTGGCTTTATTGAAATGTGGGTAGACAACTGACAGCATGTTTTTCCTTGAAAGTTATTTTGGGTAAAGTAAAAAACATGGAAAAATAAAGACTAGCTAATCAGTAGACTTTTGAATGCTAGAAAAAAAGGTAATCAGTTTTTACAATGTATTTGTGTGACTATTGATTAACTGTGTACGTGCAGAGCTGGCTGTATAAGCTAGAGAGAAATAAAGCTACTTGCCACCAAGAAAACTGGTAGCCCTCTTTATTTCACACTATTTCAAAAAGCAGGTTCTATGCTCTGCAACAAGAAGGCATTCACACAACAGCAACCTGTCTCCTGCTGATTCTGCACTGTACTGTGGTAAGAGGGGTGGGAAGAACTGTAAAAGGTCTTTTTTGGGGATGGGATAGAAGGCAGGCAGATTGTTCCGGGTCACTGGAAACCCGGTAGGCAAAGGATGAAACCTCTGCTTTTAAAGGGGAAAGAGACAGCTATCTCCCTCCACTACTGAAAGCCTCTCCTTAAAAATGTAAGGGATCTGAAGCGTAATCATAATCCTTTAGTTAAATAAAATCTACCCAAGAGTCATATAGCCCCATGTGCTTTAGCTTTCATTATTCAGAAATATTTCCAGGTTCTGGGCCTTCTCAATCACATGCAAATACCAAGAATGGGAATGATAACTTTACTCAAAAGACCCTTGTACCTTTTCCTGGAAAGTCTGGAAGTTTTTTTATCCTGTTGGATCAGAGCTATAAGCTAGACAAATGGCTACCCATCTCATGCTAGTGGCATGTGAAGTGTAAAGTATTTCCCCCTTGTTTTGAAGGCCAGGGGCTTATAGCAGGAACATGAACAAATCCTGAAAGTTTTATTCTCTCCCTCTTTAATAGTGTTTTAATATCTATTACATAAAATCAAGTTTATTCTCTACTTTTGTCTGGAATGTAAACATAATGGAAGCAAGGAGTTGGTTTTTTTTACTTCTAAAAACAGAATACATTTTAAAGATGTTCTTCAAACTCTTTATAACATTTATTTTTAGTCAATTAGTTTAAATAGATGAATTTGCCCTTCTTTTGTGGATTTCCTGCTCCAATATTGACAAATTCATCTGGTTCAGTATAATACAAGATGGCGGACGTGTGATCTGGATCTTCCACTCTTATGTTGGGTATGTCAGTTTCTATTTATTGTCTATTTTTTCTTTCTTTCTTTTTTTGGTAAAATAAGTAAGACCTATAAGGTAAGGCACAGTAATAACTATTTTTTTTGGTAGATTAAAACTTAATCAATATTAAATAAAACCTTTAATGTTTTTCTATTATCCAATGTATATACCTCATATTAGTGGGAGTACTTTTCACACTTGGCTTCAATTTTTCCCTCACTATCTTTTATTCTGGTGATGTTTATAACTTATCAAATTTTCTCAGGGTTTTTTTGGTTGATATATATTGTACTTGGTGGATCCTGTCAAAAATTTTCTCTCCATCACCAATACACTCAGGGGAGAAAAAAAAGAAAGAATTTTATTTGTTTACTTAGATCCCAGAATTTCCACCAAACTATAGCAGATATTGAATTTTTAATATTAATTAAATATTACTAATATTTAATATGAAGGTTAGTCAACATTATTACTGCTAATGTCATCATTTTAATAAATGTATAAATTGGTACCATTCTGTATTAATAACTGATATGCACATTAATGCATAATATGATGATTATTAAAATAGAGTTGTTATGATCTTAACTAATAATGTTACTATTTGGCATTTGGGGAGAAATCTCTACATTATCGGCTCTGGTTGATTACATTTCCTTCCTTTTCAGTATCACATTCTTAGGATAATGATTTCCAAACGGATGCTTCTACGTAAGACCACTCCTCTGTGCTTGGGGATAATTCGTCCAGTTGCCCACGTGACTTCTCTGTTGTAGTATTGCACTACATATACTTCTGAAATTCTCATTCCTAAAACTAAGCTTTTTCCCTTCACAAAACTGTTCCACTTGCGTTAAATGGTACCCTTGTCAGTGAGTGCACCAGTTGTTCATGCTAGAAATGAGAAACATAGGGTCATCTTTAATTCCTCCTTTCCCTTCACTTCTATTCCTATAGCCTTGTCAGCCAATATGCCTCAAGACCGAGTGTAAATCCATCCCCTCATTTCCACATCATCTTCACCAACCCAATCTAGGCTACCACAACTTCACACCCAGACTTCTGTGTCAAAACTTCTGTGTCCAACTCATCTCCCTGTGGCCACTCTGACCTGTGAACAGAGACTGTCTAGGGTGTACAGAACTCTTTACTTTTTCCGTGTAAACTGTTTGGAGGCTCGCTAGTTCTCAATTCAGTTTGCACAGCCATTTGTTTTTGCATAGTGTAGGCATCGTCAAGGAGAAAGAGGCAAGACAAATTAGGATAGCATCTGTAATAGTCACACAGTTTGAAAAACATAATTCACTAAGGAGCAGATCACCAAGATTTACTCCCCAGTTCCTGGCTCTTTATTTATGAAATCAAGATGTTTAGGTCATTAAAAATCAGCATCAACATTTTAAAAATCATCTATTTCAATTTTCTAAATATTTCCTTTGGCTTATCCCCCCCCCATTACTACCATGTGGAATTATTATAGTGGCCCTCCCACACGTTAAATCTTATAACTCTTGACTTTTTTCCTAAGATTTTGATGGGTTTTCAAATTCAGTGTCATCTCCTTTGCTGAAGATATAGAATAGATATTGTATGTATAATGTAAGAACAGAAAAAAAAGTAACCTCTATAAATAGTCTCAAGAGAAGTACAAAGAATCTCAGAATTGAATAAAAACATCTTGACTTTCAAATAAGGTAATTTAACAAAGACATTTTAGATGAATTAGCACATGTCAAAATGCATTTTTGTACTGATGACATTATAGGTTGATACAAATTCATGAAAGGTTATGATGAAATTATTTAAATAAAAAAAATGTCACAAACACTTTTCAGACTATGAGAAAACATCTCATTGACATATAAGGTGCCAAATTTGTGAGAAATACAATAATCTGATATAGGGAAATAAGGGATAAGTTGTCTGATGAGGGCACAGTTATGGTACACTGTCTGTTTAGTGAATTGCTCCACCATTGCTATGGTTACCAAATTATTCATCGCTAAAATTCCTAGCTACACACACGTGAAAATAGAAAAGTCCCCCAAAATTTGCTACATAAATTTTCATACTGTCATTGAAACTGGAGAAAAAGTAAATATTCAAGAGTTTTAAAATGGTAAGCTTAAGAGACAAAATTTGATATTTGTAATAAAATATAATAGGACTTGATGAAGTCACTCTAGGTATCCAAGTTAGAATTAGATGAGAACACTTTTTGTGAGACATATTTTAAGAGTCTTTGTCTCTGTTAATATACATATGGTCTCTGATCAGCTGCAGACAAGAGTAGAATTTTTCAATGGAAATTTTAAACAAGTGGAATCAAGATTTTGAAGCATTTCTTCAAAGAGTTATAACAGGAAAAAAATATATATACATGTAGATATTCTTCATGTACAATATATATGTATAAGAAGGAATTTCAAAAAGTTCATGGAAAACATATATTATGAAAAAACTATGTATAAATTCCAATTTTTTTGTACCAAGTAAACTTGTGCTAACTTGTTATGCCATGTCAGAATAGGATCTAGTATGAAGCATGACAAAACAGAAGATATCAATTTGGAAACAGCCCCCATCATTTGCCTTTTACATTTTAACTGTTTTTTCATATTTTCTTAGAATTTTCTGGACGTCTTTCATAGGAATATTGTATTTCCTTTTTTATTCCTTTCTTATCAGTCGTTTCATAGCTGCTCATTGTTTCAGTGTCCAAGTGTCCAGTATTGGAGATTTATTAGTTTTTTTATTTTTACTCTTTTTTTGTGGTGTCACATTTGTCTAATTTTTCATCACCCTCGTGCCCTGGTGTTGAGCCTCAGATGTTCCTCGTGCACATCTGAGGAAACGTCGTGTCTTTTGGCCCCTGCAGGTAGGCTTTGGGGGTGACGGGTCTTCACTCTCGGGTCTGGCTTGGAGTCCTGGGTGGATGAGCTGATGGTGACCCCGACACAGGCAGACCATGATGGGGGCCACTTCCTACTGATAGCTCGCTCTAGTAGGTTCCTGGTCTCTGTGATTCGAAGAATGAATCCGTGGACCACAGATCAGTGATAAGACTGGATTTATTTACAGAAAAGAATACAGAAGTACCAGAGCTCCTGGCAGAGAGAAAACTCGAGTCAGGAGAGAAAAGTGCTCTCTCTCTCTCTCCCTCTCTGTCTGTAGGCTCTTTGTCTAGGGGTATATAGTCTCATGGGGCCCTGGGTAGTTACATTTAGGGTGTCTGGGACATCATGTCTGGGACATGTCTGGCCCTCAGTAGTTACATTTAGCTGGGGTTGGTAGTTATATTTAGCATGCCTGGGACATGGTGTCTGGGACATATCTGGAACAACATGTCTGGGTCATGTCTGGGTCATGTCTGGGTGGCAAATGAATGGCTACAATCCCTTTCATTCCCAGGCCTAGGAAATGGGGACCCCCTGCCCACCCTCCAGCCTACTGGTTCCACTGCTTGCTGCCACCGCACCAACATCACCAAGGTGGAGGCAGCAGGTCCATGCCCCCGCAGCTCCATGAGCTGGGAGGCCACTTGTCCTGTATCACTACTCTCTGAGGTTGAATGGTAGTGGTCTGATGCGACAGCTAACTGGGTTCTGCAGTCGCCTCTGGTGCTGCAGGGTGGCAAGCTGCCTTTCCTGACGGGGGGTTGTTGGAAATCTACAGGTGGGCAGGGCTATCTGCTGCGCTCCTATGGTGGGGCAGCCTTGAGGAGAACACAGCTCTTCGCAAGTGAGAACTGGAGGCTGGCAGCTTGTGGGCAGTGCTGTCCACAGGGCCGTGTGGTGGGCAGCTTCTCTTGCAGGTGCCTCTGTTGACAGAATGCCCCGGCCACCACTGGTCTCTGTGAGCACCACCCTCTTCTTTGTTTGTGTCTGACCCCAGGTGGCTAGCCCTGCTGGGACACCTGATTTTCTTGGCGACACAAGCCAGCATTGAGCCACCTGTGAAAGGCCTTCCAATGGCAGCGAAGCTGAGAGTCTGTGGAAGCCACGGGGGAGGGGACTGTCACACGTGCCCTCGGATGCAAACAGAGACTGTTCCTCTTATCCTTCAAATGCAGTCTTTTTTGTTTTTTCTTAAGCGTTGTGGCCCAAGTAGGCATCTCAGCCTCACTCCCAAGTCCTGGGGTATTCCCAAGGGTATTTTTGCCTCTAGATGGTTGGAACCGGCTGGAGATCTGGAGGGAAGGGTGTTCTGTCTGGGACACGTCCGTCAGCCTCTTGCTACCATCTCTCTTGCAGCAGGTACTTTATATTGCTTGATTTTTTCCCCCCACACAAAAGCAAGAAATGTGTTGTTAATGAAAATTCTTTGTATTATTATTTAAAAATTTTAACACTCACTTTTTGGAGTCTATAGTATTGAGAGTAACATTGATTTTCAGTTCTGATGTATTTTTTCTAAGTTTCTCCTGCACTGATGTATTAAATATGTGTAGTGATCTTTGTGTTGATTTGTCCTGCCTTGGTGTTTTACTCCAGTATGAAAGATCATACGATATTGTATGATTTAAATTCATGTACTTTTAGACCTTTTTTTTTTTTTTTTGCAGTTTTTGGCGGGGGCCGAGTTTGAACTCTGGTATATGGGGCCAGCGCCCTACTCCTTGAGCCCCGGGTGCCACCCTATTTTTAGACCTTTTTGCATTTCCTAACTTATAATTTTTAAAAAGGACTTAAGATTGTACTAGGAATACATTCAAGAGAGTGTGTTGTGGTGCTTAAAAATGTCAGTTCTGAGGCCATGTTCTGAACATGTGAGATCATTTCATGTGATTGTACTTTGTTATTTATCTTCTCTGTGCATCTGTTTTTTAATTTACATAATGGAGATAACAGTATCATAAAAAGTCCTTAAAGGAAATTCTGGCACTCAATAAGCACTCAGTAAATGTACCTAATGTATTATAAAATGGTAAAAACAAATACTCAGAGTAATCCATTTATATTTGTATTTTTATTTTATACACTATAGAACGAATAAAAAAAAGAAAAATAATAGGTGATTTTTCTTTATTTGAAAAGGGTGTAATCTTGAATATTTAAATAAAAAACATTTACCAAGTGTAGGAAATATAAAAATAACCTGAAATATTTAAGTGATATCATTAATAATTAATGTTTCATAGCTCATTTTGTTGAGTGTTTTCTACATGCTGATCATTTGCCTGATGGTTTTACAGATATTTATCTAATTAGACAGACTTATAATCCATTGGTGGTGGTTTATCTTTTGTAGGTAAGAAACTGAGGTATGGAAAGTTTGAAGAACCTCCTCCAGGTCACTCAGTAGAGAGGAATGTCAACACAAATGCTTGGGCTCAAAAACTCATAATCCTAGCCCTTCATGGTCTCCCAGAAACTAGTGACTAATATTGTTCTGAGGGTTTTATAACAAAATTTTAAGGATAAGTTAATCTATGGCGAAATAATCATCTCTTGAAACCCTAGACATATTAAGAGGGCCTTCTCAAAGCTGTGAATTTGTAAATATGAGACTCTGAAATAATGAAGACTTGTCTTTACACACACACATACACACACACACAGATTACCTGGATTTGTAAGCACCAAAAATATCTAAATATGGGATGACAATGGTTTCAGAAGAGAAGAATTAGAAACTTTTTTTTTTTTTTTATTAAATCATAGCTATGTACATTAATGCAATCATGGGGCACAATGTGCTGGTTTTATATACAATTTGAAATGTTTTCATCAAACTGGGTAATATAACCTTCAGGGCATTTTCTTAGTTATTGTGTTGAGACATTTATATTCTACACCTGGTAAATTTCACGTGTACCCTTGTAAGATGCACCTCAGGTGTGATCCCACCATCTTCCCTCCATCCCCCGCCTCCCTCTCCCCTTTGAGAAACATTTTGCTCATTCATTTAGTAAGCACAGATAACAGTACTGGAAATCATATGATAAAACAAATACAAGAGGACTCTGAAAGGTGACGAAGAGGTCAGCTTCTAGGGACCTTGAACTCAGGAATGACACCATGGTCACTTTCTTGAATCTTCCTTCTGCCCTATTTATCTTAGACTTGATGTAGGCAAAGGCAATAACCTCAAAATTCCTATGAAAATAGGTCAAAAATCCCATGAAAATCCCACTCTTTCTTAATGACTAAGGACGGGGTAGTCAAGCAAGACATAAAGCATTTAGACAACATCACCCACTTCTAGGCAAATACCACAGTAAAAGTTGCTGTCCAACCTGCACCCTTATCAGTAGAGGCTGAGCAAGGAGCCTGGACTTGCGCTTCCATCAAGCTTTAACAAGATCTGATAAAGAAAAAACATTTTCAGTGATACTTGTTAAAACAAGGTAAGCATTCAGACCACTTTAACTGGTTTAGGGAACATTGCAATGAGGTCTTGAAAGGGAAGAGAGAGATTAGGCTCAAGTCTGGGTAAGTGCAAATGTATAACCAAGGAGTAGAATTGGGGTGGGGGGTCAGTGATAGAACATTACTAAAAGAAACCTCAGGGGTAATGGGAATTTTGGCTAAACTAAGCTAATAGGATTTGCATTGCTTAGAGCAATGACTTTCAACAGGTGTGCCTTGGCACACTGGTGTGCTGTGAAAAATTTTAAAGATCATTAATTAAATTATTTTTGAAAGAAGCTCAAAGTACAATAAATATATTTATTTTTTAATTTTTTTTTGTTCAACATAATTTAAGTGTGCCATGAGATAAAAACGGTTGAAAAACACTGACTTAGAGAATGGTGAAGGATGAAAGACCTCATCAAATATCAAGAAAAATCAGATATTGAGGATGGGGTTTCATGATAAACTGACTTAGTAGAATCTTTGCTAAACCTAGGCTTTATAAGAGAGTACACAGATGGGATAAGAAAAGGCTCAGGAGCCTGACTAAAGACTGTTCAAGCAAAGAGTCTTGTCCACACTCCTTAGCCCCCGGGTGGAGAGGTGTCAGAAAGACTAGGTGGGAATTGAAATCCAGGACTTTTCTTCTCCTGGGCAGTAATTAGTCCCTCCCTTGTGATGTCAGTGGAAATATGTGGAGAGCCAAAACTTTATACCTACCCAATGATAACAAAGCTTCCTCCTCCTTACGCCATTGTGGGTGTCAAAGGAGGCGCAAAGGAAAGAGATGAACTTCCACTGCCACACCGCGTAGTGAGCCTACACCCTGTTGTGTTGGTGCAGGTATAGGAGAACAGTAGTGAGACTCTCCTTCCCCTCTGGGCCTGGATGGTATCAGTGGAGAGCTAGTGTGGAACATGAAATGTTGGCAGCAATGAGGCTCTCCTCTGTCCTCCTGTAGAGTCAAAGACTGAATGAAAAGCATGGACTTTAATCTCCACCTGCCCATACTGCCCCTTTTCTGATGCAGTCAGGTTCTAAGTGACCTGCCACCAACAGAAGCCAACGCTGAGATTCTATAGATGTTAGAATGACCTAACAAGGGTTTTAAGACAGACACCATAAAAAATGCTTCAATGTGCAATTATAAACATGTTAAAAGCAAATAAATAAATGGAGAGAATCAGTGAAGAAGTAAAAAAAGAAAAAAACCCCAGGAAAAAATAGAAGATATAAATAAGAATCAAATGGACAATTTAGAAATGAAAAATGTAAGAATTCGAATAAAAATCTCAACGGGTGGGTTTAAGAGCAAAGAAGACGGAGGAGAGAACCAAGGAACTTGAAGATAGACTAATGGAAATTGCTCATCCTATGGGAAAATAGACTTTGAAAAGGAATAAAGAGTTTCAATGACCTGAACCTGTCAAGATTCCAGCATTTATATCATTAAAGCCTCAGAGAGAGAGGGAGGATAGGATCATGTTAAAATTTCTTAAATTAAAAAAAAAAGATATAAACTTAAGATTCAAAAGGCTAAACACAAACACGGATTTCTTGACAGAGAATCCTTTCCAACACCAACCAGAATTAAAATTCTGAAAACTAATGACAACAAAAAAATCTTGAAGGCAATGAGAGATAAGAAAGCACCTTACCTATACAGGAAGACAGGCAATTTGAATGACAGATTAAAAAAAAAATCAGAAAACAGTAGAAATCAGAAAGAAGTGATAACAGTATTTTTCAAGTGCTGAAAAAACAATTGGCAATCCCGAATTCTATTATCAAGAAAAAGTACATTAGAAAAATGAAAAAGAAACCAATACATTCTTAGATAAAAGTAAGGAATTTATCACCAATAGATCCCCTAAATGAATGGTTCAAGGAGATTTTTTGAAACAGACAAGAAGTGATAAAACATTTATACTCTATACTTAATAAATATGACAAGTACCCTTGCATTATGCACCATAGGTGTGATCCCACCATCCACCCTCCCTTGATCCAAACTCTCCCCACTCTCCCCTCCCCCCTCCTCCCTCCTTTGTCTTGGGTCATAGTTGGGTCATTCTTCATATGAAAGTGTGAGTGATTGTAAATTGGATTCATAATAGTACTGAGTACATTGGATATTTTTTCTTCCATTCTTGAGATACTTTACTAAGTAGGATATGTTCCAGCTCCATCCATGTGAATGTAAAAGAAGTAAAGTCTCCATCTTTTTTAAGGCTGCATAATATTCCATGCTATACATATACCACAATTTATTAATCCATTCATGGGTTGATGGGCACTTGGGCTTCTTCCATGACTTGGCTATTATGAATTGAGCTTCAGTGAACAATCTGGTGCAAATATCTTTGTGATAAAGTGATTTTTGGTCTTTTAGATATACACCTAGTAGAGGAATCGCAGGATCAAATGGCAGATCTACTTTTGGATCCCTGAGTATTCTCCATACTTCTTTCCAAAAGGGACGTATTAGCTTGCACTCCCACCAGCAGTGCAAAAGTGTTCCCTTTCTCCACATCCACACCAACATCTGTAGTTTTGGGATTTTGCTATGTGAGCCACTATTACTAGAGTTAGATGATATCTCAAAGTGGTTTTGATTTGCATTTCTCTGATGATTAAAGATGGTGAGCATTTTTTCATTTGTCTGTAGGCCATGCACCTATCTTTTTCAGAGAAGCTTCTGTTTAAGTTCCTTGCCCACAATGAAATGGGATTACTTTTTTTTTTTTATAATAAGTTTGAGTTCTCTGTGGATTTTGGTTATTAAACCTTTGTCAGAAGCATAACCTGCAAATATCCTCTCCTATTCTGAGGGCTGTCTGCTTGCTTTACTTACTGTGTTCTTGGCTGTGCAGAAGATTTTTAGTTTGACCAGATCCCAGTAATGTATTTTTGGTGTTGCTTCAATTGCCTGGGGGATCCTCCTCATAAAGTATTCTCTCAGGCCAATTTCTTCAAGTGTTTCTCCTGCACTCTTTCCAAGAATCTTTATAGTTTCATGTCTCAAGTTTAAATCTTTTATCCAGTGAGAGTCAATTTTTGTTAATGGTGAAAGGTGTAGGTCCAGTTTCAGTCTTCTACAAGTCACCAGCCAATTCTCCCAGCACCATTTGTTAAATAGGGAATCTTTTCCCCAATTTATATTTTTGATAACACAATAATTAAGTA
>CAUYRH010108789.1:0-20672 GCA_963574655.1 Perodicticus potto
AAAGTAATGAGAAAGTCTCTTGAATGTTATCGCAATCAGGTTGATGAAAATATCTCTGATTGTATCTGAAGCCCGTACACTGTACCCCATGATTGAATTATTGTACACAGCTATGATTCAATAAAAAAAAAAAAAAAGAAAAAGAAAAAAAAATAAATTAATCTTTGGGTCCGTAAAGTCATTATGGGAGCTTAAGAATAACATTCTAAGCATATACAATGTGATCAAACTATCAGGATGTTTCAAATTAATTTACATGTAGAGAAAAGAATACCAATAGTCACAAACCCCAGCGTGGGAAACAGCTGTGAAGGAAGTACATCATCCTTCCCTTCTGTATTAAATAGGAAGTATTTAGATGAGACGGATTTTTGGTCTGCAGAGCTCAGAATCATTTCAGAGCAAGGGTCATTTGCAGGGTCCTGTGAAAAGCACTCTGCCTATCACACCAGGCTAACCCACTACTCCTCCTTTGGAAGCCACTGTGGCAGCCTCCCACCGCTCCCACTCTTTCCTCTCACTCCGTCCATTCTGCACGCTAAGAGCAAAGTGCTTTTTTGAAACACAATCCACATCTTTCCAGTTGCTGCTATATATACTCGAGTGCAAATGTCCTTATGATAAAATGAATACTGTTCAACCAAAAAAAAAAAAAAAAAAAAAAGAAAGAAAAGATGGAGACTTTACTCTTTTGCATTTACCTGGATGGAGCTGAAAAACATTCTGTTTAGTAAAGTATCTCAAGAGGGGCACAGCGACCATCCCATGTACTCAATACTAATCTGAAACTAGTAGATGTACAACTACAGGCCCACATGAGAGAAAATTACAATTATATTCAAGAACGGGAGAGAGGGATGTGGGGAAGGGGTGAGGGAGTTCAGTCAGCTCCCATCTGCCTGGTACAACATAGGGGTACAGGGCACCGCTCCTGGGCGAGGGATTCAACTAAAACTCAGACTTTACCTTACAAACTCAAACAATGTAGCTTGATCCTATGTACCCTTATATTAACACAAACTAAAAATAAAATTCTATTAGAATAAAAGAAAACAACACAATTCAAGTCATGTCAGTCCCTGCAATGCTTCCCATGTCACTGAGAGTAGCTTCCCAGGCGCCCACCAAGCCCTGTAAAGACCCTCCATGGAGCGGCCCTGCCTACTACACGGCTTCGTGTCTGTGCTCCTCCTCACACTCTCTGCTTTGCTCACACGGGCCTTGCTCTTCCCAGAAATGGTTCCAGCCTCAAGGGTTTCGTGCTATGTCTTCTACAGATGATTTATCATTGATGTATTTTCTCGTGAATTATCTGTGACCTTAACCCCTTTGTAATGATGTAAGAGGGGAAAGTTTGCCTGCTTTGTTGTTCACTAGTAGGTCCTCAGGGCTTACAGCAGGATTTTGGATGATACACTAATTGTGTCACACACTCAGATTCTGCATTAACAAAGAGGGGAATATTACACATTTCTACTATTTAAAAATGACAGTTTCTCTGTGGAGATTTTTTTAAAAACCAGGAAAGATTAGCACCTTAAAGATAGCACTTCTGTGTATAGTACACGCTGCGTTTTCCCTTGATGACTGTCCTTATCTTACCTTTTTGGGGGTACAAATTGTCATCAGGTGCAGATTTCTACCCCTGAATCCAGAGAGTACTACAGCTGGCAGCTATATCTTTGCGGTCACTTCTGATGCCCAGTGACTGCAGCAAATGAAAAGTCAGTGGCTACCTATTCAGCATTCACATCTCAATGTCACAGGTGACAAAAATACCGCTTTATTATTCAAACAATAATTTGCAGTTGCAAGTCACTGCTGTGACAGTGACAAGCAAGTCCAAGTTTTAGGGGAAGCGCAGTTCTTTTTTTTTTCCTATCACAAATGCTCTTGACTTCAAGGGCATTGCTGGAGTCAGAACCCAAATATTGCCTTATTTCACTACATAAATCAACTACTTATATTTCTATTTCCTTTCTCCTCCAACATGTAGAAGAAAACTCTACCAGCTATTCCAAATTCAAGGAAGAGGGAAAACTATGAAATTGTTCGTAATTCTTGCCTTGTGCCCAGCTGATGAGTGACAGCAGCGATGTTGAAGGCAATGGTAGGTATATTGTGTGTTTTCAACTTTCCTACATAGCAGAAGCATCATATCCTATAGTTTGGGAAAAAATCCTCCAGATATACAGAGAAGAATCTATTTTGTTATTTTTACTGCTGTCAACACAGAATAAGAGAAACCACACTACACAATGGTATGGGTCACAAGGGGAAAGAGGTTAGAATGAATCTATTTTAAATTAAACGTGTATTATTTTATTCCTGACTTAGGATAACCCTCACTGACTGGTATCCACTGAAGAGCACCAGAAATAATATTTTTCATGAAACTAAATATTAGCCCCAAATAAAAATAGGAATTAGGCACTTAATCTAAAACTCACCTCCTGGACAAAATTATAGTTGTCAAAGAAAACAGGATGTTATATAATTTTTAAACACCTTCTAACTCTACACCTGAAAAGGTAAAATCTGTATCTGTTGGCATTCACATAGAAGATGATGGGGTGAATTAATGGCACATAAAATTGCCTTGAAAAAAATATTAACTTCAAACACTAAAAAACTTTCCTAAGTGACTTATCACAATGAATCTCAATATACATCATTAAATTTACACACATGCCTTAACATGTGAGTAGAAAGGGAAATACAGATACAATGATGATTTAAAACAAAACTCTTGAATTAAATTCTATCTTAAATAAATCACAATCACATCCATGGTATGATTGAAAGGACTTTGGATTTCATACAAAAGTTTCTTCGATTAAAGCTAAAATATGGGCAGCACTTGTGGCTCAAAGGAGTAGGGCGCTGGCCGCATATGCCGGAGGTGGCGGGTTCAAACCCAACCTGGCCAAAAACTGCCAAACAAAAAAAAAAAAAAAAAAAGCTAAAATATGTACGATGAAAACTCTCTCATTAAATTAATTAGTAAGTAAAATTTTTTTCTCTATATGCAGATAGAATATTTCCCTTTAATATTTTCATTATATCTGAATTACTCTCTCGATTGATTTAGAAGACAGAACAATGTTGGGATTTATGTTTAAAGGGACATTTGTGTAGAGATTTATTATCTCGGCAGTAAGCCACAAAAAACACATGTGAGAAAAATATTTGGTCTTAATAAAAGTAGCTCCTTGGCATACACACTACTGTACCATTTTCTTAAAAATTATATTTCACCACAATATTGCAAAATGAAATTCATTGCAAATAATAAATGAAAATTTCCAGGAGCCTCCTTAAGAGCTTTTGGTGGCTTTTGCTTAAGAATAATTATCAGCAAATTTCTCACATGGAATTATAATGAGAAGACAAAAGTCCAACACACACAATTCGGAAATAAATCAGGACATTTGAACCTAGTTAAAAGTGCACTAATTAATCCCGTGAGTGACTTTTCTTGGACAATACACATACATAGTAAGAATTGGAGAAAGGTAAGGCCACAGAGTGGTCAGAAATTAAAATGTTTGTATTTTATAGTGAGTAGTTGAAACATTCACTATAAGCATATGTCTGGCTTCATACTCTGACGTGCAATGAAGCCACCAATTACATATCTCTCTCTCTCACACACACACACACACTCACAGGGTACACAGTGGCCACATAAATTCCTCCACAGAAGATTTTCTCACCCAGGAAGAAGGGTTTACTTACGTACTTGCACCTTGCAACACAACTGAAATATAATTCAGGGTCACTAAAAACAACCATGGTATTTTGGTGGTAGATTTCAATCTTTATCAAATACATGTTTATGGTGGCCTCGTGGCTAAGACCCCAGTAGAAATTTCCAAGATTGTCAAGGAACAAAATCTTCACCACATGATGAGACTTTTTTATAAGACTGTATTAGTTCAACTTTTACTGTGACTACTTTCTCATCATTGCATGGCTAATACCTTCTCTTTATTACTAGATAAAAGCAAGGCAGGCAGAGACTATTACAGAAATAACTGCCAGCTGAATGTGTGTAAAATTTTGTAATAGATGAAAAAGAATTACCTGTCACAATCACAAAAGAATGATTAAGTACCAATGACTCATATTGCTCTATTAACTGAATCCCCAATATGAATTTAGAAAGATTATAGGGCTCTGGCTTTCTAAGTCAATATGCCAATTTAGTCAGTGTTAAAAAGTCTAAAGGGTTTATTTTATCATCAAAAGCATTTACGAAATCTTCCTCCAAAATGCCCTGCGTTAACGCTGAACTAGTGCAGTTTACACAGATAACAGCTCTAGTGCAGGTGATGTTTACTGCAGGTGATGTTTGCATATGGTGAAGTGTGTCAGAGACATCATTTTTCTCTAAATCAACTAAAACATATCACTGAGCATCCTGTGGAAAGAAATCCAATCTCTGTCACTTCCATACTATCCTTCCTTGCCAGAATGGTGCAAAAGTCTCAGCAGCTTAAGCATCACTGAAGCAAAAGGAAGTGTTTCCTCCCTTGGAGCTCCCAGTCACTGGTTAACCTTGGTCTACCTTTGTCATCAACTGCAGAGGACACATTAATACACACTGGCTCAGATGCGTTGATCCTATAGGGCCTGCAATTCTGCTGTCCGTGCCTACTGTAAGCAGGGGAATCCTCGCTGTGCCTGTGGTGGTCTCCCTAGGGGTATTAGCAGATCTTGCTGTATCTCACAGTGTTGTAATCATTACTAGCTCCCTGGCTTCCAGGCCCTTCTCTTCTTCTGGCTACAGACTAGAGACAGGTGACCGGTTTCAGACAATTAGGGGTTAATAGAAATGATGTGTGTCTTCTGGTCTACTAATCACCAGTGGAAGACTCCAGTTCTTTTTCCCCTGGTATGATACTAGTAAAGCTGGAGATGGAGGATTTTCTGTCAACCTGATTCCTGGATTAAGGAGACATGAACCAGAATAGGGTAAGCCCATGCTATTGTTGAGCACTTAGCTAGACATGAGTAGGGCAGATGAAAGATATGGTTAGGTTATTCTGGATTGGTTTGGGTCAGGCTCACCTAGGCTATTATGGGAATGAGGCTGATTAAGACTTTACAGGAGGGTTGTTATCAAGATCTTGTAGGTGGGTCATTTTGAGTACAGAGTTAATTAAGACGCTGGGAGATTTCCAAGAAGTAGTTGATACTCCTCTAAGTTGTGTATAAAACCGAAAACTGTGCTTTCCACAGAGCCTGCTATCACTAGGATGAGGCCTGGCATGCTGTGCAAGTTGTTAATAAACTTTCTTTTTCTTACTAAAACCTTGCTTGCTCTTTCCAATTCTTTTGATGACTATCTTGAGCCACCAAGCTGTAACTCTATCTAGAATGCAATGAAGCTCAGATGGAAAATAAACCATGTTGCTTACACTACTGAGGTTTAGGGCTGGTTTGTTTAATTTAGTAGTGCTACTCAAACGTGAGCATGCATCAGAATGACTTGGAGAGCTTGTTAAACATGGATTGCATGGCCTTGTTCTCAAACTTTCTGATTCGATTATCCTAGGAATGCAACTGAGAATTTTTATTCCTGATAAATTCTAAGGTGATGCTGATGGTACCAGCCCAGGGATTAGACTTTGAAAATCACTGCCCTGGACTATCCTGACCAATGTGCATTGCCTCAAAATGAGGCACAAGCCCTTCTTTGGAACTTGCGTCCATCCCCAGAGGTCAATGGACTTGGATAGGAAAAAAATTATGTCCTTATTTTCCTTTAACTGAAAATGTAACATTTCTTTTTATTATAAATGCAGGCAGTAAATCAGTAATGAATAAAAAGCTGAGCTATTTTTATATCATCTTATAGTTAAAATCTGCACTCATCATGCAAAGTTAATTATCTGATCTGCTAGATTTTATTATTTTATGAGTTAATAAACACATAGATTATTATATCATAATGTTTAAAGAGTTTTGTAATTTTTTAATATAGCGCTTCTTTTGTAGTCCTCAGCAAACTATTGAAGGGGAGCACAGCACACAAAAGATGGTCCTGGAAGCATTGTCCTCTCAGCTCAGACTGAATTCTTTCCTGTGCTGGGGTAATTCTTTCCCCACTACCCATTCTAAAAAACCCGCTTCTCCCTTGGGTGGTGCCTGTGGCTCAAAGGAGTGGGGCACCGGCCCTGTATGCTGGAGGTGGTGGGTTCAAACCCAGCCCCAGCTAAAAACTGCGAAAAACAAACAAACAAAAACACCTCTTCTCTCTTCTATCTTACCCAAGAATGAACAGCACAAGCTCTTCAGCAAACTTCAACTTTTACAAAAGGTAGAAAGAGCAGGTTTCCAGTAAATTCTGCTTTTGCACTCAAAATTCCCTGTGCAGGAAAACTAGGGAACTGGATAATTGATAGGAAATGGGAAGATTCAAGAGGAATAAGATAAACCTCAAAAATAATCCCTCTACATGGAATACTCTCCTTCCCTTCTTTCTGTATATTTATAGAAATGTCTGCCTTCTTTCCTGACCAGTGATCTTCTTCCCTGCAATTTTCAATAATTGCCTGATGTCAGAAAATTGTCTTAAACATAATACTGAATTATATACCATATAATTACAACCTGGGGTTCATAGCATATTCCTCAAAATGTTATAGGAGTCATATAAACAATACATAAGTTGTCATATCTCTCTACATATCACCAATACCTATATCCACTTAGTCATTCATGGAGTCTCAAATATGACTGAGTACTGGTGTGCAGGTAAAGTGGCTTACAGCTCCAGCTCATTACTGTATCTACACATCAGGTACTATTCAGAGTGCTGGAAACACAGAGATGACCAAGGTAGAAAGGGCTATGCTCTCTTAGGACTTAAATTCTACTAGGGGATATAAGTAATCAATAAAATAAAAAGTGAACAATCAAGAAATGCCCAAAATCATTTTACAGAGAATTATTATAAAAGGGGGGAATGGGGCAGCACATCTCCAACTTTAATGAGCATAAAAATGACCTAGGAGGTCATGGACCCATAGTTTTGGTGCCATATTAGAGATTATTAGACACGCAGAGTCTCAGGTTCCACCCTTGCTCTATTAATCCAAGCTTTATGTTTTGATAAGATCCCATGTGACTTGTTCATATATAAACGTTTGAGAAAAATACTATTATAAGAGACTGCATAGTAGCACAGAAGAAGCTGCTCAACATTGAATCATTTAGTCTTCATAAGCTGACTGCATACTGTAGTTGCAGGTTGATAAATCAGGATTTTGAGGGAAATTGGAGGCGATTATGCCTCATAGATATCTGACTTCTGGAATAAATGAATCTGGATTATTTTTGGGGCTCATTTCATTCCTCACAATACATTTTTATGTATTTAGTGAAAGGTCACTAAACATAGAATTTAAAAAAGAAACTGGGAAGGGCCATTGTTTTTGTTGGGACCATAAACAATATAATCAGTTTTAAGTTTTCACTGAATGCTACCAAAATAAAGAGAGAAAAGAAAGAAAACTAAGAAGAAAGAATCCTCAGCTCCGAGAGGGCATCAAACTAGTAAGAAAAAGGCCATAGAGCAGGGAAGGTGGAGGTGGGTGGTATCTTCTGGTTTTGTGGTTTGTGAGTTATGAACATTCCTATAGCATATTCCCTTATTTTATCCTCAGTTGTCTAATCTGTAAAATGGGGTTAATAATAATAACCAAGGAGTGTTTACCATTTTCACAGTTCTCATAATGACTATTTAAGGTAGGTATTATAATTTCCTTTTGATAGATGAAAAACTTAGGCTTACAGTGGTTGAGTATTTTAGTTATGATATATAAACACAGACTGCAGAGCTAAAATTTGATAAGAGGTGCAGAAAGCAGCCTTCAGAGTGTTTTCACACCTTTACCTTACTCTGGCTCATAGACCTATTTTGGTAAAGAAATACTAAATTAGCCTTCATTCCCTGCTCCATTTTTCTTTCAATCTCCTCCCCTATAATGACTGTAAATATCAATGTATAATGTAAAAAAATGACTTTGATATTCAATCGGCAGGTCCTGAGACCCCAGAAGAAATAAATCTTGCTCAGAGAGATGCTGATATCCCAGGAGGGTAAAGAAGCACACTCACATGTACAGACTTCCAAAAGAGGAAAAACAATTTCTTAAAAATCAAGATATTCAGTGCAGCCGGGCCTTTTTCAGATTTTAGTTAATATAAGAATAGCACATTCATAGGAATGGTAAAACATAACTATAGTCCAGAAAGAAGGAGAGAAGAAAAAAGAGGACGGGACCAGGGACATTTTTAGGAGGATCCAACTTAATGTGCATAATGCAATGATACATTTCAATACTATTAAGAATACAGTATGAATGTTTTTGCCACAAGGAAGTAAGCAAGGAGACGGTTATGTTAATGTAATAATAATAATAATAATAATAATAATAATAATAATAATCTACATGCTTGTTAGATGTAAGCATTCCACATTGTATCAAATCAGCACATTGTACCCATAAATGCATTAATGTACACAGTTATGATTTAATAAAGAATTTTAAAAAAAGAATTGCACTGGAAGTTAATTAACACTGCTGATTCCTACAGTCCATCCTCAGAGGTTCTGATGTTAGGTGAGTGCATTTTAAACAGGCTTCCCAGGGGGTCTTGCTCAGATGGTCCACAGATAATGTCTTTGATATGGTGGTAACAGAGTGTGTATGTGAGCCCACCTGCTGGGAATGTAGGCATAAATGTGACGAATGCACATTTGTGGGCAAGATGCTATGCTGTGTGCATCAAGAAATGCAGTGTTGGAGGCTGGAGTGGCTTTTCTCTAAATGATATTAGAGTGAAAACACTGTCTAACCCAAAAGTCCCCACCCCGGCCACTCCTGCTCTATAGTTACAGCGTTTAAGAAGGCAAAGCAATTTATTAATGTATTTTGAAATGCAGATTTATTTCTAATACTATTTCAGTGTGAAAAAGTCTCAGTCCAAAGGCCTACCCCTGCTACTCTCTACATATAACTATAGCTTTCTAGAATGTTGAAAAATTCATGATGCATTTCAGGAAAAAAATTCTTTTTTAATATGAACTCATGTGTAAAGGCTCTTGTTTCTGTCTATCCCCCAGATGTTCAGAAACCTGGATTCTTGTGTTTAGGATTGTGGACTGGTGAAATCTTATTGAAGTCTTAACACAATTTATTAAGCAATAATACATTACATATAATACTTGAAAGGTTAATTGGCTTAGGAGTTCAAGGTCTATCAGGCAGGGTGTATTATCCCAAAGACTTAATTAGCTTTTTATACTCCAAATACCTGTAGGCAGTAATTTAAAAGCTTCTAAAAGATCTAAAATACACAACAGACAGTTGCATTACTGCTTATTCCCAGAGCCTGGAGGGAGGAACGGTAAACATAAGGCATTTCTTTTACACACATCATTGTTCAGGTGACCTTCAGGTAGCTCCTGCTTAGGGCACCTGCAGAACCTCAAAGAGCCATAAAAGCAGGTACTGCGAGGTTTTAAGAGCAACTGTAATTGATACAGTGAACACACGGAAGAATTGAGTCTTTATTTTCCTCCCAACTTGCATTAGACTCTCTGAGGCTATTAGACACACAGCAACATTATACCTGAAGTCTTAGATTTCTGTTTAAAGTTTTCTTCTGAGGGCTTTCTGTGCTAACTCTGTCTAAAGTGATCAGAAAGTTTTGGAGATAGGGAAGTCATGAATTAGCAGCCCACAGCAACTGCTGAAAGTCTGACGAATTGAATAGTCTTCAGAAGGAAATCACTAAACAAGTGAGCTCCTCTGTCATTTCTAAACTGCTTCCCAAGGCACCTGAGGGCGCCAGGTATGTTAGATTTTCAGGGAAAACACACTAACATCTGACGGACATCAGGCAAACAGATGCTTTTCAGTGCCCCATAAATACCCTGAGAAAAAGGTGAACCCAGAAAGTTTGAAAACCTCTGGTGTGTCTCACAAAATGCAACCAGCCGGCACTTTATTTTTATTTTTTTTTAATTTGCTTTTTCATTGTTAAATCAAGAGGCAACATCCTAAAGGTGATGAATTACAAATACCTTAATGTGTGCTAAGCTTTGAAGCACTGGGTAAGCCTTCTCCATTCATCCCTGCAAACCTGTCATTCCTAGTTTTACTTTACAGGCAAGGAATGGGGCATGAAAGGTTGGGTCACTTTCTGGAGGTCACAGACATTTGGAGCAGGTGGTGTGCCCCTGGAGCTGGTGCGTCTCTCAACCACATCACGCTCCTCACCGGGCAGAAGTATGTCAAAGAGTGACATGTGATTCAACCAGCCACAGCTTGCATTCACAGACTTGAAAATAAAAATTTCACACTATCAACATTTTTATTCTAAAATGCCACCAGTTTCATGGGTGCTTTCTATAATGTTGGGAAGAAAAGATAAATTACCACGTTAATTGTATGTATTCGTGTATTGGTCAAAAGACTTTTATTTCAGAGTAAAATGTGAAAAAAAAGATTACTTGGCTTGGCTCCTGTTGGTCAAGTGGCTAAGGTGCCAGCCACACACACCTGAGCTGGTGGGTTCGAATCCAGCCCGGGCCCGCCAAACAACAATAACTGCTGCAACCAAAAAATGGCCAGGTGTCATGGCGGGTGCCTGTAGTCCCAGCTACTTGGGAGGCAGAGGCAGGAGAATCGCTTCAGCCCAGGAGTTGGAGGTTGCTGTGAGCTGTGATGCCACAGCACTCTACCCTGAGCGACAGCTTGAAGCTCTGTCTCAAAAAAAAAGAAAAAAAAAAAAGATTACTTAAAATCAAGAAAAACCAGCATACTCATATAGGTGTGTGGGTCTATGTACATGTTCGTGTGTATGCAAATGAATGCTTGTTTACACATACATACTAATATCAGTTGTGTTAACTGAAATAAAATATCCCTAAGAAACTGTGGGGAAAACACTCATGAAAGATAACTTGGCAGTAAGAAGAAATGAAAAGAAAGGAAAGCAAGGACAGTTATCTGAGATAGACTGGTAATAAGACAGCTCCTCCCAGAGAGCAGGTGGTCAAGGCAAGGTCTGGGGCTCATTAGAATCTACTGATTCTGTTTAGAATCGGTAGAAATTGAGGTGCTTGCACCTCCAGCACAGCACCAAGGAAGCAGATCTGGGAAGAGTGGAGAGACATGAACGATAAGCCCAGACTGAGACAGGCCACTCAGTACAGAGGCAGGGAGGACGCCAGGGACAAGCAAAGGGGCGGGACCCTAACACCCATGCAGTGATAAGTAACTCACATGACCACATACTCTTCAGGTTGGCACATGCGATCCCTAATGTCATCTGGCATTATCTCCCATGGCTTCTCTAGTGCAGAACAACCACACCACTCTAACTCAGCCTTCTCTATCTCCCACTGGCTTCTCTAGTGCAGGACAACCACACCACTCTAACTCAGCCTTCTCTTTTGAGGTCTTCAAGCTGAGGGGGCAAAATACAGGCCTTCCTCTCAGCCACAGATCCTTCCCCAGGGGACTGCCCATTTACATTTCCACCTTCTGTCCTCCTAACTCCCCCTCAAGGCTCATCTTAAAAAGCACACTTTTATTTTATTTATTTATTTATTTTTAAGAGACAGAGTCTCACTTTTGTTGTCCTTGGCAGAGTGCTGTGGTGTCATAGCTCACAGCAACCTCCAGTTCTTGGGCTTAGGCAGTTCTCTCGCCTTAGCCTCCCAAGTAGCTGGGACTACAGGTGCCCACCAGAACGCCTAGCTATTTTTTTGTTGTTGTAATTTGGCCGGGGCGGGTTTGAACCCACCACCCTTGGTATATGGGGCCGGAGCACCCTACTCACTTAGTCACAGGGGCTGCCCCAAGGCACACTTTTAAAATATTGCATCATCCTACCTTCCATGAGATAGGCTTTCTTTAACCTCTGCACTCTATAGCATTTTCGATCCTTCTCATGATACTGACCATATTCTACAACATGGGCGGCTCTCAAATATTTTAAGCAGGTAATGCATTATTTAAATGATAACAAATAAAATACCATATCATGGGGACACCACTGGTTGAAGTAAAGTAGAAGGCACATGAAAGGGAAATATATTACTTTCTATATATCTGCACTTGTAGCAGGATGCCTCGCACGTAATAGTATTCAGAACGTATTTGTGGTTTTTAGTTAAAACAGGGCTAAGGGAAGGGTCATCTCATATCCCAATTTCCTGGGATAATTTAGTTTAAGCCAGTTGTCCTGATGTAATTTTTAACAACACTCTATCCTCTCTCAAGTGTTTCAATTCAGACAAAAACTATACAGTCACCTTACTTACAGGAAAAAAATGATGTGATAAGTGAGAAAGATATGTGTAAAGCAAGGTTAAAGAATTTCCTCAAACTCAGCGCATAGGAGGACCGAGAATTCCTTGTATCACAAAGAGATAAGTATTTTCATAAAACTAAACATCGTTAAGTATAGAAGACAATTTGATGAGACACATTTTTAATATTGATAATTAGAACATTTTTGAAATTAACATTATTAAAAATTGTCACAACAATTATATCTAGATATTTTATGTTGTCTACATCATTACTGATTTATTTAATATTCCAAACATATCAATACCAGTCTTCAAAATGTCAAAATCAAGCCAGTAATATTTACATAGCATCTATTATATAAGACAGAAAATATGTCAAATACACTAGTAAAAATGTATATGTTTTTGGCAGATATCCATAGTTACTAATGGAAATGTATTTCTTGAGAAAACTTACAATGATGAGGGTTTTTTTGGCAATTGCTCAAACTCACTTCCCTGAGGGTGCTGTGTGGGTAGAGTATCCCAGGCTCGTCCTGACTATGCCAATTTACACAGCATTACTAGAGGTATCTGGATTCATATTCAAGGAAGGATGCACAATATTTGGGATATTTATCCAATATTACCCAAAACTCTTGTATACTTGAACTTCAAGAATTTTTAGGTTATAAATTATACTGACACTGAAGATATAATTGTCATATAATTATTATAACTTACTATAGGATATCAACATCTGCCTGGTCATTTCAGTAAGAAATTATGCATGTGAAATTAACATAGTCCCATACTGGAAGCCTACAAATTCCCTTTCTTCCTAGAAGAAGAAAGTCAAGATGGAAAGTCTCATTTTATGCGCATAAGTTATACAGGAATATAAATGAAAAGTGAAACAAAAAGAAATCTCAAAAACTCTTAATATAATAAAAATAGGTCTATTTCTTACATTTCCAGTCAACTTAACATATAAACATAGATTTCACTACATATATAATTGAAATACTGAAAAAAAAAAGGAATTGTTAAAAATTCACAAAACTATCAGTATTTTTCCCTTATCCATTCCATATAATTAAACACATTTAGAAAAGGCAGGTAGGCTTTGAAGGTGTCCATGTCCTAATCCCTTGAACCTGTGACTATGTCACCTTGCATTGCAAAAGGGACTTGCAGATGTGGTTGAGTATGTTGAAATGGGGAAATTACCCTGATTTGATCCAATGTAATTACAAACGTTCCTGAAAGTGGAAGAGAGAGGCAGAAGAGGGGAATTAGACTGCAGAGGAAACGTCAGAGATTGCTAGCTTTGGGTGTGCAGGAAGAAGCACACAGGCCAAGGAATGTGGCTGGCTTCTAGAAGCTAGAGAAGGCAAATAAACAGATTCTCCTTCAGGGTCTCCTGAAAGAAACATGTCCAGCCAACTCCTTGATTTGAACCAGGGAAACCAGGGTCAGACTTCTGACCTTCAAAAGTGTAAAATAATTTGAATCGTTTGTGACCAGTTTTCTATGGCAGCAATAGAAATCCAATCCAAGGGCCAAAATGAAAATCAGACAGACAAGGAGGCTATTGTAGACTAGAATAAAAATGTTAAGAGCTTAAATTACAGTCGATGGAAATAGGAATGGAGGAAAGGGACATGAAGAGAGCAACCGAGCGGACATGATGGGACAGATGAGGCCAGGGAATGACAGCGATTGAGTTTTTGGCTTTGACCATCTCTTTTCCTAGAGATGAAGAGGGTCACTGAAACAGGGGCAGTTTGACCAGGACTTGGGGTTGAGGAGACAGAAGGGCAGATATTACGAGGCTGGGGGTGTCCACAGCATGCACCACCTAAGGATGTTCTAAGAGAGGTGGCGTTAGGCTGCTTTGTTGTCACCTGAACATCACGGAGTGGACTTACATAAACTTAGATGGTGCTGCCTACTGTCCCTACCATCATCGCACATGTGGCTTATCACTGACAGAATGTTATGTGTACTGTGCTCACATGGAAAGACAGCAGGTGGTCGGCTCATTACCTGTGGAGTTCCTTTGTGTTTTCCCTCTCTTGAGAAAATGACCACAAAGGAACACGCTTTCTGAATGTTGGGCTAATATCCATCTTTTCTCCCCCTCTATGTCCCTCTCATTGTCCTCTACACCGACAGCAACTGCTCATGAGCTTTTCTCTCCACACTCTTCCAACACCCTCCCCCTCCCCTCTTGATCCTCATGGAGCACTAGTCCTCTTCCTCTGTGTCCAGCTGCACGAGCTTGCTGTGGCAAGTTGTCCCCGTCCTCCCGCGTACCGCAGTCTGGTCAGAACACTGAAGATCAATCAACGACACCATTTCCTTGGTGGGTTTCTCCTCACTCTCTGTGGGAGGCAGATACAGACGATCGCCTCCACCACCCGTCGGTGCCCCCCAGGAATGTGGTTCTTCTGTTACTCTACCAAGATTTTCGGTGAGAGAACGTGTGGCCAATAGAATTGCTTGCAGTCTTTCCATTGCAAATGGTTGTTGTTTCACCTGACTACCACGTATTACCCATCACTTTGGCAACTAGATTTTAGGCACCGTGGCAGCTGCAGACAGTGCCTAGGAAAAGAAAAGCTTCCTTCTCAAATAAACTCCAGGAAGAAGACAATTCTGCAGGAAACTGTGCACAGAGCAAAATCACTGAGCAAGTCAAGGTATTTCACGTCTGTTAGTTATTATTAAACGTCAATCTCATGGGTTATTACAAGGAATTCACAAGTCTATCAAAGAGCCAACCATGTTAGGAGGTTTATGAAGCAGAGTGACCTTAATCTGAAAAAATAACCCTGTCTATTATATGTATGTAAAATACATTTATAATGTTATAAAGATTATTAGGCTATTTTGATTTTTTGGACCAAGTGTGTACTACTAAAGTTACTTATCTTATTTCATATGTTTAGACTACATGGGAAAAATAATTTTAGTCTATCAAAAGCGTAAAAAAAAAAGGTTTAAAATTTAGAGTTACTGATGAAAATCCCTCACTTTAAATCTAGTTAGGCAGGCAATGTTTCTGAATCAAATATTCAGTTTATAAGGTCAAGAGATGCTTCTCAGCAGCTAGATCAAGCATTTTACTTGATAAAACAATGTCAATAACTTGCACTACAATAGAAATTCAGTTAATTTGGGGGAAAAAAACCTAATGTGACATGGAAATTAATAAATTAGTACAACTCAATAACGAACTGTACATTGAACAGTTGAAATCTAATTGTGCTTTTCAAATTAGTCATATGTTTATTTTAACTAAAAAGTAAAAATTATATATGTCTGTAATGTACATGATGTTTTGATACATGTATACACTGTGAAAAGGCTCACAATCTAATGATCACATTCATTTCCTCATTTATCTGGGCTTTTTGTGGCAAGAACTCATAAAAATCTACTTCCTTAGCAATTTATATATATTATTTATTGAATAGTATTGAATAGTATTTATAATATTTATATATTATATATTATTATTCTATAATAACAATATATTATAGTGTATTGTATAGTATAGTATATATGCCTGGCATACTTCACGTAACATAATGCCCTCTAGGTTCATCTGTGTCATCCTACTATGACAGGATTTCCTTCTTTCCTTCTCTAAGGTTAAACATACACCATATGTTTTCTATTCAGTCACAGGGTATCAGACACAGTCAGATATTTTAATTCTGTATCGTGGCTAGTGTGAATAGTGCTGCAGTGAGCACAGAAGTGCAGACAGCTCTTTGACATACCAAAGTCATATCCTTGGAATATGTATCTACAAGTCGGACTTTAAGATCATACAGTAGTTCAATTTTAATTTTTGAGAAATCTCTACATGGCTGTATTAATTTACATTTCCACCCACAGTGTGTAATGGTTCCCCTTTCTCCATACCGTCTCCAACACTTGCTATCTTTTTGGCTTTTTGATAAGAGCCATCCTAACAAGTGAGAGGTGTTATCTCCTGTGGTTTAATTTTCTTTTTCTGATGATTAGTGATGTTTAGCATTTTTCTTATACCAGTTGACCATTTGCATGTCCTCATTTGAGATGTCTATTCAGGTCCTTTGCCCATTTTTAAATTGGGTTGTTTCCCTACTATTGACTTGTTTGAGCTCCTTAAAAATTTTAAATAGTAACCCCAGATACACCATTTATTTTTATTTTTTTATTTTTTTCAAGTTTTTGGCCAGGGCTGGGTTTGAACTCGCCACCTCTGGCATATGGGGCCAGAGCCCTACTCTTTTGAGTCACAGGCGTCACCCCCCCAGATACATCATTTTAAAGTATATTCTCCCATTCTGTAGCTTGTTTCTTCACTCCAGTGATTGTTTCCTTGTTTGTACAGAGGTTCTTTTGGGTTCACGAAACCCCATTTGCCTATTTTTGCCATTGTTGCCTGTGTTCCCCTCTCTATGTTTTCTTCTAGTAGTTTTACTTTTCAGGTATTTTATGTAAGTCTGTAATCCATTTTAAGTTGATTTTTGTATATGGTGTGAGATGGGAGGCTCATTTCATTCTTATGCACATGGCTATACAATTTTCTTTAGTACCAGTTATTGAAGATGCCATCATTCCTACATTGTGTGTTCTTGGCCTTTCTGTCAAAAATCAATTGACCATAAACAAATGTGTGAATTTATTTCTGGGCTCTCTGTTCTGTTCCTTTTTGGTTTATTTGTCCTTTATTATGCCAGCACCATGATGTCTTGATTATTACAGCTTTGTAGTAGATTTCAAGATCAGGTAGTATAAAGCCTCTGGCTTTGTTCTTTTGCTCAAGATTGCTTTCACAATTTACTAAATTAATTTATCAGTTGTAACAGATTCTAGGCAGAGTCTTTAGAGTTTTCTATATATAAGATGCTGTCATCTGCAAACAGAGACAACTTAACTTCTTCCTTTCCAACTTGGATGTCTTTTATTTCTTTCTCTTGAGTGACTGCTCTGGATAGGACTTGCTCTGTTGAGTAGAGGTGGAAAGAGTGGGCAAACCTTTCTTGTTCCCCATATTAAAGGAATAGCTTTCAACTTCTCACAACACAGTATGATGTTAGCTATGGAGTTGTTGAATATGGCCTTTATCGTGTTGAGGTACTGTCCTCTGTACAGAGCACCTCTCATGAAGAGGTATTTCATGAGAGTTTTTTTATCATGAAAGGATGTTGAATTTTGCCAATGTCTTTTCTGCATCCATTGAGATGATCGTGTGGTTTTTTTCTATCTGTTACTGTGGTGTGTCATATATCTTGATTCTGGTATAGTGAACCATCCTTTTCAGGAATAAAACCCAATTGATCATGGTGAATGATCCTTTTAATGCATTGTTTAATTTGGCTTGTTAATATTTTGGGGAGAATTTTTACAAATGAATTAGCCTATGATTTTCTTTTGTTGTCTAGCTTTGGTACCAGCGTAATGTTGGCCTTTTGTTTTGTTTTTAATAAACTTCTTTTTCAGAGCAGTTCTTGGTTCACAGTGAAATTGATTGGAAGGTACAGAGATTTTCCCTAAATCTCCTGCCTCCACCCATTCTCTGCCTTTCCCACTATCAACATCTCCCTATCCCCAGAGTGGTACCTTGATTAAAATTGATGAACTTATATTGACAAATCATAATTATGCAAAGGCCATGATTTACATTAGGATTCACTTTGAGTGATGCATGTTCTACGGATTTGGAAAAATTTATAATGGCATTTACCCACCATTATAGTAGCATACAGAATTATTTCACTGCCCTAAAATTCCTCTGGCTCCACCTATTCATCCCTCTCTCCTCTCAACTCCTAGCAATCACTGATATCTTTACTATCTCCATAGTTTTGTCTTTTCCAGACTGTCACATTGTTGGAATCATATAGTATATAGTCTTTGAAGATCAGCTTCTTTCATTTAGTAATATGCATTTAGGTTTCCTCCAAATCTTTTCATGACTTGATAGTTTAATTCTTTTTAGTGCAGAGTAATATTTCACTGTCCAGGTGTATCACAATTTATCTATCTATTCACCTACTGAAGGGCATCACTGCTACTTCCAATTTTTGTTAATTATAAATTAAACTACTGTAAATATCTATGTGCAGTGTCTTTGTGGACATAATTTTCCATCTCACTTGGGTAAATACAAAGTAATGAGATGGCCATATCATTTGGTAATAGTATATTTCAGAAACCGCCAAATTGTCCGAAGTAGCTATACCACTTGCATTTTCATCAACAGTGAATGAGAGTTCCTATTGTTTCATATCCTTATCAGCATTTGGTGTTGTCAGTGTTCTGGATTTTGCCCCTCCTAATAGGTATACAGTGGCATTTGAATAATATTATAATTAGTATTTCCCTGATGGCCTGTGATGTGAAGCATCTTTTCACATGCTTAATTTCCACGTGTATATCTGCTTTGGTGAGATGTCAGTTAAGATCTTTGATCCAGTTTTAATTGTGTTGTTATCTCATTGCTGAGTTTCAGAAATACTTTGCATATTTTGGATAAGAGTCCTTTATCAGATATGTCTTTTGCAGAGCAGAAGCTTTTCATTTTAATGAAGTCCAGCTTATTAACTCTTTCTTTCATGAATCATGCCTTTGGTATTACATCTCAAAAGTCAACACCAGACACAAAGTAATCCAGATTTTCTAGCCACACATTTTTAAAAAATAGAATGTGAGACTAAAACAAATAAAATTCCCCTGGTCTGAATTATTAGAACTAAAATGCAAAGTCAATCATTTCATTTTGATTCATGGTAGGACAGCTTCATTTTGAATGAAAAGGTTTTCAGCAATAATATGTGGGCAAGGCTCACTGGTTTCTCAGATGGATTGTTCTGTCCCCCTTGGCTTATAAATGAAATCACCATTTCCCAGAATCTGGTCCTCAGCTCTGTGGGCTTATAAATTTAATTGTTCATTGATGAGAGGAAGTCTGCAGATAACCAAATTTCCAAGAAACTAATACATTAAAACCATATAGTCAAGTCATTAATCCATAACAAGAAATGTGTGCAAGTGAGCCGGACACATATATTCCTCTGAGCTGTATGCAAACTAAAAATCCATAACCTCATTATAATTGGCAGCTTCTTGGTGAAGGTGGAATTAAGTAGATCACTACAACAGCCACTCTCATAGCACTATAAGGGCACACTCTCTACATGAAATCACGGTTATCAACTCTTCCTGTCTCTCCAACTCTAGATGGGGTGTAGGTACTTCACCAAGAGCTTTCCCACTAAGTTGCTATTTTTTTCTTTCCATTGCTATCAACTCTCTACTGATGACATTTTCTTTCATATAGAAATATTAACACCCTCAGGATAAACCTTGCCCTGCAAATCATTCTCAGTTGATTACTCTGATACACGATATTTGCTTTGCCATTTACCTATTGGAAAGCAATCTTATTTATTTCCTTTGCCTACTGATTACAGCCAGCTTTTGCCACCATGTTTTCTGATAGGAGTCAGATGACCAAGTGACCTAGAATACTGCTTGACAATTTTCAAAGTATTTTCACACGTTCAATTTCATTAGTTGCAAAAGTCATTTTCTCTTCATAGTAACTGAAGGCCCCAACATGAAGGAAATATCTGGCAAAACATACCCCACTCATTACTAAAAAAATTGATCAAAATGCCTCAGAGCATTACAAGTAGAAAGCCATTGCTCATGTGAAAGAGTCTTTGAAGACTGGAACAGAAAATCCATGGTGAAGTAAAATCAAAATATATGAAGAAAACAAATTATACAATTAATAAGATAGAGAAAAGAAAATATTTTGATACATTTTCTGCTATTTAAGAGTATGAATATCTGCTACCCATCAAAGTATACTTATTTTATTTTATTATTAAATCATAGCTGCGTACATTAGTGCAATCAAGGAGTACAATGTGCTGGTTTCATATACAATCTGAAATATTTTCATCAAACTGTTTAACATAGCCTTCAGGGCATTTTCTTTGTTATTGTATGAAGACATTTGTATTCTGCATTTAGTAAGGTTCACCTGTACCCTTCTAAGATGCACCATAGGTGTGGCCCCACCAATTACCTTCCCTCTACCCAAACCTCCCCACTCCCCTACCCTTCCTTGCCCCTTTCCCCATATTCTTGTGCTATAGTTCCTTTCCCCATATTCTTGTGCTATAGTTGAGTTATGGCCTTCATATGAAACCTATAAATTAGCTTCATAGTAGGGCTGAGTACATCGGATACTTTTTCTTCCATTCTTGAGATACTTTGCTAAGAAGAATATGTTCCAGCTCCATCCATGTAAACATGAAAGAGGTAAAGTCTCCATCTTTCTTTA
>CAUYRH010108791.1:0-27551 GCA_963574655.1 Perodicticus potto
TATCATGAATGTTACATTAATCAGGTGGATAAAAATATCTCCGATTGTATGGGAAGCCCGCACACTGTACTCCAAGCTTGAATCATTGTACACAGTTATGACTCAATAAAAAATAATTTAAAAAAAAAAAAAAAAAAAAAAGAGATTTCTTTCAATTCCATTTCTACAAACCCAGTGCTTTTTTTTTTTGGTCTTTGAATGAAGAGTAAATTTTAGAAGCAGCTCCTCTTCCAAAGCTTTCTGTTCTAATTATTTGCCACTACAAAAGTGTTTAGAATCAAAGTTCTACAGGTTGCATGTCTATTAGAAAGTTGTCCTCTAGCCATAGGTACAGCCTGCTTCAAAGAAATGGAAGGAATTCCATTTGAATTCCAGCCCAGAAAGAATTAAAAAGTTCCTGACTCAAAAAATACTAAGAGGTAGAGTAGGAATTGTCAAATGGATAGGTTTGTTTTTAGGAAGAAAAAGCAAATACAAATAGCTGGGTGGTGGTGGCTCACACCTGTAATCCTAGCACTCTGGGGGGCTGAGGTGGGTGGATTGCTTGAGCTCAGGAGTTTTAGACCAGCCTGGGCAAGGGTGAGACTCCATCTCTACTAAAAATTGAAAACTTAGCTGGGCTTTGTGGCAGGTGTCTGTAGTGCCAGCTACTTGGGAGACTGAGGCAGGAGGATTACTCTAGCTCAGGAGTGTTGAGGTTGTGAGCTAGGCTGATGCCAGGGCTTTCTACCCAGAGTTGACAGAGTGAGACTCTGTCTCAAAAAAAAAAAAAAAAGCAAACAAACCAAATCCCCTTCACATCCATGGGATGACCAAGCTTCTATATAAGGAAAAAGGAATGCTTCAAATAGTATATTTGTTCACGTTCAACATTCATGTCTTTGAGGAATTTATTTAGTAGTATAATAACCCTTCTAATTGATGCAATTAACCTTTTCCTAAGATCTATCATCTGATAACTCATTCGTGCCTTAAAATAACTGGGAGAGAGGACGACCAAAGAGACTCATCTTCTGTATAAGGAAACTGAGGCAGACTAACCCGATGAATTGACTGACTTGTTCAGGAGCAGACAGCAGGTTAGCAACAGAGTTGAGAGCACTGGGTATCTGACCAAAGTTATAAGCAATTCTTCAGGGCATGCTGGTGGAGGGTGTGAGTTTTTCTTTATTTTATTTTTAAATTTTTCATTCAACTTTAATAAGATAGAGCAATCGCTAAATATATATCTCTAAGCCAGGACTTTGTTATGTGCTGGGAATAGAAACTGCCCCCAAGCAGCTGACAAACATATAAACCAACAATTTCATTCAAGTTGATATTCCCATATATTTAAGTGTTGGGATAAGAGACATCGGGGTACCAAGGATCCCACAGAGGGGCTGACGCAACTGCTGAGGGGGAGGGGATGGGTCAGTGCAGGCTTCACAAGTGAGGGGACCCAAGATGAATTTGGGGGAGGAAAGTAAACTAGGGGAGATAGGAGATAGGAGATAGGGTGGGGCTGAGGTTTGCACGCAGGGGAAAGCCCACAGCTGAAGGCGTGGAGGAATGGTGGGGCTGGATAAATAAGCAAAAGTCAGATCGTGGGAACCTTGCAGGAAAGTCTGTGTCTTGGACTTCATGTAGAAGATGGTGGAAGGTAATGGAGAGCAAATGGAGAGAGAAGGTTATTTTGTTTTATTTTAGTTTTTTCAAGATAGAATCTCACTCTGTGACCTGGGTAGAGTGCCATGATATCATCGTAGCTCACCGCAACCTCAAACTCTTGGGCTCAAGTGATCCTCCTGCCTCAACCTCCCAAGTAGCTGGGCCTATGGCTGCCTACCACCATGCCCAGCTAGTGTTTCTATTTTTAGTAGAGATGAGATCTGCTCCCTTCTCTACTCACCCTCTCCCGGGACATTTGGCAATGTTCGGGGACATTTTTGGCTGTCACAGTGGTGAAGAGGGAGTTGCTGCTGGCCTCATGTGGGCAGAGGTCAATAATAGTACTAAATAGTCTATGTGCACAGGACAGCCTCCTCCAATAACGAATTTCCCAGCCGAAAATGTCAATAGTGTCAAGGTTGAGAAAAGCTATTTTAAATAAGGGAGTGACACACCTGATTTTTTGTTTTTTCTGTTTTGGGGAGACAAATTAGGAATGGCTCTGACATCTGGGGCAGTGATATATGAAGTTTGAAAATGTTCTTCCTTCTATAATAGACTGAGTACTACGCAGATGATATTTTCATTTTCTGTTTTATTTTTTCTTCCCTATTTTATTATTGTCTACTAGGAGGTACTTGACGTGACCCTAGTCTATGTGAATGGCACCCCCTAGAGTTGTGCATATGTGGCAGGCTGGCTGGGGATTGTGATTCTTGGAAGTCATTGAGTGAGTGAATACCTGGGTATGTGGCTTGAGCCCAACGGAGTTTAAAATTAATCACCCAAGGAGTACTTCTCCTTCGTGTAAGGCATGTGCCTGGCGTAGGCGCTCAGAATTTGATGAATGGCTGAATAAATGAACGAAGGACCGAGAAGTCCAAAGAATGGGAAAACCAATTGGGAAGCGGGTATGCCGAAGGAGAAGCCTGTCATTAAAAATCCCAGCAAGGTATCATGCCGAATTTCTAGGGGGCGTTGGAGTGGAAACAAATCGCTCTGTGCCAGAGTCCTCTTGGCTGACACTTCAGGATCCTGGCTAGCAAGGGACCCCTGCAGTAGAGGCTGGGTTTAGACTCTGGAAAATTACTAGGTTTTCTGGTCTTCTGGGTCCTCTGCAGCCTTATCAGTGAAGCTTTGTCAATGTTTCCATCATAAACTCTGGGTTTGGGGCTAAGTGGCCTATAAAATCTGACTCTGGGCTGGAGCTGGTGGGCACGGAGCCTGCTAAGATGCAATTAGTTTGACTCAAGAAGTCTTTGTGGTTGGCTTCGTTGCTTAATTGGGAGAGCACAACCAAGAAATAGGGTCGGTGCTCTTAATGTCTCTGAGGACAGGCACAGAAGGGCTTCTGCTGCAGGGGAGACAGATAGGCCAATCTTCAACACGGAACCCTGGGGAGTAGGGCTTTGGAAAGAGTTGACCACCAGGAGCTGGGAAATCCTGCTGGGCAGGGGCCAAAGGCAGCTCCATGACCCAGGCTGGTCCCACTCCCCTTCTGGATGTTCATTTCCTCATTGCTAGATTGATGGTCCCAGGTCTGCTCTGCATCTCAGTGGGGATGTTCTGGGCTGGATGCAGCAAAATAAAATGATTGTTTAATGATGTGCTCCACCCCAAAGCCTTCTTCGCTCAGTGGTGACAGTCACTTGCCATTGTATTCATTGTTGTTATTCTTTGCTCAGTTCGAGCACTTGGGAAGTATAGAGGAATCTGACCTTGCTTTAAATATAGGCACATCCCTTGCCCATGGTTGCACCCTCATAAGATTCCCCAATCTCTTGTAGTCTTAGCTTCCTCACTCTTAAAGCTTTGAAAGTAAAATCTAATTTCTGGCATACAGATGAAATTTAAATGACATATAATTTGTAAAAAGACTGTAGCACTATGTGCAAAAGAAAAAAAAAGTGTTCCCTAAATAGCTCCTTTATATATATAGTGCTAGTACCATAGCAACAATGGAACAAATGCTGGCTTTGCTGTCCTTGTGTATATACAATGCGGTGAAAACTCAAAGTGTGAGCGTCTGAGGGTGCTGGAGGGGACAGAGGAGTCAGGGAAGACTTCTTGGAGGAGGTGACCTGAGACCTGAAAAATGCATTATGAATCTTCTAGATGGAGAAGAGAGGAAAAAACGTTCCTGTTGGCAAGAACAGGCCATGCACAACTACTGATGTGTCCAGTGCCTTGGGGGCAAGAGGAATCCTGTTTGCTGTACAGTCACAGTGTGCAGGGTGGAGGGAGGTCGTCAGCAGGGATGAGCTGCTGGCCCCAGTGTGGCTCTGAGCTAACCAAACCAGTCCTTTCTTCCTGTTCCCCTTCATTTTTGTTTTTAGAGCATTTGCTTCCATGCTGATTCATCAATACATAGAAAAGCTTCTGAGGGCAGGAGCATGTCCTGGGCTCTGCACTCGCTCATGGAGTGTGTGGCTCTTTCTCAGCTCTTCATCTCCCTGCAGATCTGACTCCCCACTTCTCAGGTCTGCTCACCCTCCTCCCTCCTGCTCCCTTACTTCTTCCCCTGCCGGAGGGTTCACTTCTCTCTAAGTTCTCTTAAAAGTCTTTTACAACCCTGTCCCCGCAAGCTCCCAGTCTACCCTCTACCATCTGTGGTCTTATTAATCCCTTAAAGGCCCATGTATGGTACACCTTAGGGACACAGGCACAGATCTCCGGGGGGGTGGCCGCTTTCACTCCAGGAAAACACCAGGAGATGTCCACTTTCCAGAACAGAGGGTTGGATCAAGCAGAGAGCTGGACAGCAACAAGGAAGCAAACGTGTTTGACTGCCTACTAATGCGAGAGATTCTGTTGGGGGCTTATACTTCTGAAATCTGGGTTCATATCCTGACTGTGTTACTTAACCATGTCTTGGGGAATCTACTCAGGTTTTTCCAAGCTCATTTTCCTCATGCAGACCTATTCTGGAGAAGGAAGGTCGAGTCTCTCAGCTGCCTTTGAGGTCTAAGATTTGAAAGTTCCCTCTTTAGGGCTTAGATTTGGAAAAGACTCTTAGAGGAACCTATTGGCCCTTTGTTCACTGGGTGAATGATCAGGCTGAGCAGTGAGGAGTGGGAGAAAGAGCTCTGAGCGTGGAGTTAGGGCAGATTGCCCGTGCTCTGTCTGCCAATGTGGGATGCTGTGGGGTCAACAGATGACACTGATTCCAAGCGCAGCAGCCCCTGCTGGCTTCCTTTTTGGACCTGCGGAACGGTGTGCTCAGGCACCACAGAGGGACCCTCTTGGGTTAACCAAGTCTGGAAAGGCTGGGGGAGGCAGGGAACACACCCCTAAATCCTCCTCCTTCCTCACTGCCAGGTCCACTGAATGTGTTATCTGTTCCCGGGAGGAACAAGCTGTCAGGTGGAAAGCCCTTGATTTGGAATTAGCCCCATATTCCAGCACATCACAGCTTGATTAACCCCTAAGCCTTTCTCGTATGCCCAACAACATTCATGTTGATTTCTGCAGGGGCAGATAACCTGGTGCATGGCGAACACTCGGAAAATGTTAGCTCCCTCCTCCATCCCGCCCCAATACTCTTTCTCCCCAAGGACGGCCACCCAGCCCCAGGGCGCAGCTCAGTAAAGCCCCCGTAAAACTCCGCTTCTCTGAGTCCAGCTTCAGAAATTACCATGAGTGGATTCCTCACATTGTTTGAATTATAGCAATATGGAAATAGAGAAAATCTGCAGGGAGTCAGCCTTTTCCAATATATAAACTGGGGTTATGATCCTGTATAAACTGTTAAAAGAGAATACTTTACTTTATGTCTTCATGCATATGACTGAAAAAGAAAAAGAACCGATTAGCCAACAGTGTAATTCCCAAGTACACCCTTGCTTGAATCCCTCAGGCCCTTCGCCTTCCCTTCACTCCTTACTTTCATAACATCCCGCAGCCAGTGTCTTCACTGCAGTGGGCTGGAGGTTTCTGTGGGGGCTTCAGAGTCCTGCTGCCTTTTGGTGGGTCCCTGAGTTCATTCTCTGTTTCCCAACTCTGCTGTCCCAGCTGTCATCTGAACACCAGCACCCCTGTCTGGATCACAGACCACCTTGCAATGAATTGCCCTATATCCCCTGAGCCTGCAGTGAGGACAGAGGCGGAAGGTCACCTAGGGGACACAAATCTTTGGATGGCTATCCTGAAGTCAGCCTTAAAGAAGCCCCTTGAAGACATTGAATGAAGTCTGAGCCCATGGGTAGCTCTGCCTGGCTCCCACCTCATGGCCCACCCTTCCAGCTCCTTCTTTGCTTTCTCTTTGCCTTGGTCTTGAATCATCCCTGTCTACCTCCCCTGCCTGGAAGGTTCCCCCCACGAAACTACACTGTCTCTGTGTTCCTGCTCATCTCTTAAGACTCCTCTTATCTACATTTTCCTCTGGGAAAATTTACTATGCCTACGCTCCCTCGCCATGTGCACCCAACCCAGGTCCTGTCCTCGTGCTCTGTGTTAACCTACCTTTCCAACATCTATCACCCTACACTGGGAAAAAGGGATAGCAAAGCTGTTGAATCTGTCTTCGCCTCAAAGCTGTGAGTTTCACAAGGGCAATGGCTAAACCTGTTCCTCCTTTTATCTTTGATCTTAGCGGAGTGATTTGCACATGGTGGACACTCAGTAATACTCGCTGAGTTATGATGATAGACTTCTAGTACAATCTTGTCTCTGCCACCACAGATGCCCAAGGTCACGTCTAGACAGCAATCTAGACACCATTCTCATCTATAAAATGGGGATATTTGACTCCTACTTTGTGGTGGCATTGTGGAAATCAGAGAAAAGTTCATAAAGGGTGTAGTACATGATTATTAATTTCTGTTATTGAATGCCTACTCTTATTATGAGGTTTTGGGGACAGAAGAAAAATAATTAGTTTCCACCACTGTGACCATTGGTCATGATGAATTATTCAATGCTGGTTGATGCCTACCAGAGATGCACAATAGCAAATTCTTGGATCGGGGTTCTGTTTACACTTGGATGGTGAAGGAATATCAGTTGTTAGTTTTCAAATGAGACCTCCTCTTGGATGGCAGCACATGAAAGAATTCCCTGGGCACGGCTCCAAGGCTCTGCAAGCAACATGTGTGGGTATTCCAGTACAATTCCACTTACACATGACCCCACCTGTCAAGAACCCATGTCTAAATAAAAAATACAAATGGTTAGCTTTTGTGGCAAAGAGAATGATAATAATTTGATCATATTGTGATTGGAAATGATAACTTATGATAAAGAGAATGATAATTGTGTACCTTACTAACTACAGTTTGCCCTCTGTAACCATGGGTTGCACATCTGTGGATTCAACTAACTGTGAATTGAAAATATTTGGGAAAAAAGGGGCAGTGCCTGTGGCTCAGCAGGTAGGGCGCCAGCTCCATATACCAAGGGTGGTGGGTTCAAACCTGGCTCTGGCCAAATTGCAACCAAAAAATAGCTGGGTGGTGTGGTGGGTGCCTGTAGTCCCAGATACTTGGGAGGCTGAGGCAAGAGAATCACTTAAGCCAAGAGTTGGAGGCTGCTGTGAGCTGTGATGCCACGGCACTCTACCAAGGGCAATAAAGTGAGACTCTGTCTCAAAACAAAACAAACAAACAAAAAACAATAAAAAGTAATACAAATGAAAAAACCAATACAGTATAACAACTATTTATATAGTATTTACACTGTATTAAGAATGGGGATGATTTAAAGTACACAGGAGGTTGTGCATAGGTTATATGCAAATATAGTGCCATTTTGTTTAAAGAACTTAAGCATCCATGCATTTTGGTATCCATAGGGATTCTTGGGACCAATCCCCCTCCTGGAAACCAAGGGACAGATTATATTCTATTATTCCTTCCCCTTGGTCCTTACACATTCAATCTATTGGAGGGAGGCTAAGGATTAAACTCTCCTGGGTGAAAACTGTGAAATTCCCTCACTACCAACATTCTCGCCAAAGTCCCCTAGAGTTTTGGGTTTGGGCAAAGCATTTGAGATGATATCTTAAAAGGACTCTTGGTGAAATGGTTGGCAGAGGACCCAGACGCTTGGGGATTGAACATAGGCTATAGGAATATTAAAAGAGCCCCTCCCAGGGGATGCCATGTTGTAGTTTAATCTATGTGTACGTCTGTTACATTGTGTGGTCCTTATATAAAAACTCTGATGCTGTACAAACTGGGATTATCCAACCCATTTTACAGATGAAGAAAGGGGCACAGAATCTTTCCTAAGGTTAATTAACTAGTTAATGGTATTGCCAAGATTTAACCTTGATTTTCTGATTCAAAGCTTTTTTTTATTATCTTACATTCACTCCTGCCTCCCCAAGGACTCTGAGTCCCAAATCCCTACTCTAATCCCTGCCTCCTTTCTCAGCCTGGAAGTCTGCAGGGGAAGGGCTGCTTAGTACCTCCCCACCCTTGTCTCCCTGCAAGCCCTAGCCTTCTGAGCCTTGTCTTCTGCCACCTCCCCAGGGACAACCCATCACTCCTTCTCCACACTTGCTCCCACAGCACTGTTCATCCAGGGGGCTCATGGGTTACCAGGGGTGCAACCCAGTGGGGTTTGAGCCACAAGAAAGTAGGATCTGCCTTGTGAGTTTCTGCTTAACAACATGGTGTCAAGGGAGAGGGCTGGGTGGGGATGCATCTGGCAATAAGCAGATAGTTTCTGGAGACTTCTCCCAACTGTCTGTAGGACATATTTTTACTCTTGTTTTATGGGTAATGCAATGCATTACAGGAAAAGGCAGACCTTGCCTGAATAGGGAAAGACACTAGAACATTTATTAAGTACCTAATATGTGTTAGTATTTCACATGTTTACAACTAATGGAATCCTCACATCTTACAGAGGAAGGTATAAGTGACCTTGTTGTACAGATGAAGAAGCTGAAGTTTAGCAAAGTGAGGTAATATGTTCACCCAGAGAATAAGTGTCAGAGTCAAAGCCCAGGATCTGGCCCATGCTGCAATTTTAGGAAACTGCCCGCAAACAGAAATTGCTGTCCACAGAGTGTGTTTGGGGACAGGCAGTCACCCGGGGGGCCAGCGCAGTCCCACGAACAGAGATGAAGTGGTAACAGGCCACAACTGCTAGAGGGAGGAAGGAAGGGCATTACGAGGTGCTGAACAAATAGGAAACAATTGGGATGTAATTATAAGGAAAATGTAGGCAGGGTTCCAGGAAGCCGAACACTTGCAGAGCTGTTTACAAAGGAAGTGGTGGGAAAGCCACCCTCTGGCCCGAAAACTACATGTTCTGGAGAAAAAGATCCCATCGAATCACGAAATCTCTTTGAAGAACGGGGCCTTTCATCTGTTTAATTGGCCACGTCATGCTTACTGAGCCTGCACCATGAACCAGTCTTACCCTGGGCACTGCAGGTTCAAAGCTGAGCAAACTCTGAACGAAAAGCTGAACACTGTGGAAATGGCATGGAGAGAGGGCGCGTGTCACTGTGGAGGGCTGTGCACCTGTCTATGGGTGCTACAACTTCAGAAAGTGCAGAATCTGAGAAATCAGGGAGGGCGTCCCAGAGGAGGTGACCTACAGGAGAGAGGCATTCTCCAAGGTGAGAGCGTGCTGACAGAGCCCATTTCAGGGGCGCAGGAGTCTGCTGGGAAGGTCCAGGGAACAGGGGGCAGTCATGGACTGGGTGCATGGAAATATATAATGCGGCTGTTCTGGTGACTGTGTTCCTTAGCCTTGCACTTGGGACACAGAACACAGACCCATCGACTGAGGCTGGTGAATTAATGTAGATGCTAAATACACAATGCACAGTCAGGCACTTTGTCACTGACACATTTCTATCCCGCATTTCATCTCATTCAATGTTTCCATCAGCGTCGCCATGAGGAAAGCCTTCAGCTGGCGTGCAGTGAGGTAGTTATGAACAGAAAACTCTCTAATCATCATGGGTGAGTTTTTTAACCTGGCTCTGCTGTTTACCACTTGTGTCATCTAGACTAGCAGTCCCCAACCTTTTTGGCGCCAGAGACCAGTTTCATGGAAGACAATTTTCCCATGGACTAGGGGGGGGAATGGTTTCATGATGATTCAAGCTCATTACGTTTATATTTTATTTGATACGGGTCTGCAAACAATTGATTTATCATGGTCTCTATGCAGTCAAACCTCTCTGCTAACGATAATCTGTGTTTGCAGCCACTCCCCAGCTCTGGCATCACTGCCTCAGCTCTAACTCATATCATCAGGCATTAGATTCACATAAAGGGCGCACAACCTAAATCCCTCGTACGGGCAGTTTACAGTAGGGTTCATGATCCTATGAGAATTAAAAAAAAAACAAAACTCTTGAGAATTTAATACCTCTGATCTGATAGAAGGCAGAGCTTGGGCAGAGTGATGCAAGCAGTGGGGATCACTCTAAATACAGGTGAGGCTGTGCTCACCTGCCTGCGGCTCATCTCTGGCTATGCATCCCAGGTTCTTAACAGGTCACGGACCTGGTACTGTTTCACAGCCTGGGGACTGGGGACAGCACATCTAGACTCTCTGTGCCTTACTTTTCATTATTTGTAAAATGGGGATAGCAATAGTACATGCTGATTTCCTCGAATTACTGTGAAGACATAACTCCCACCACCACCTGTCCCAGTTTCCATTATCTGTCACAGGCGTTTCTGGTGATAGTTTTGGTGGTTTTAAAATATATCCATAAAATTATTGCCATCCCTCACCTCCACCCTCTCTAATAGGTGAAGCTTAATTCCCTTTCCAAAGTTAGGTTTTAAAAGGCATTGCAGAATTCACCTTGCTCTTGCTCTTAGATTGCTTGATGTGGAGAAAGCCAGCTGCCATGTTGTGAGGACGCTCAAGCAGCCTTACTGAGAGGTTTAAAGGTGAAGGGACTGAGGCCTCCATCAGCAGCTCTGTGAGTTAACTACTTTGGAGGAAGATTCTCCAGCCCTCAATCAAACCTTCAGAGGACTGCAGCCCTAGCTAACATCTTGACTACAACCTCATGGAACACCCTGAGCCAGGACCCCCCCGGCTAAGCCACTCCTGGATGACTGACTTTTAGAAACTGTGAGATGGTAAATATTTGTTATCTTAAGATGCTAAATTTTGGGATGACTTGTTACAGAGCAATCGATAACTAATACACTAGTTACTGGGTTTACTATTGCTAGTGATGGTGGTGGTGGAGTAACCATTACCTGTAACACACCCCTGTCTCTCTGTAAATTTGAGGATTGGGGATTGGTTGGTTGATGTATGTCCTTAGCCCAGAAAAGATTTCCAAAGGAATAATTGGAAGCTCCTTAGCTTCTAATCCCAGGCTTAGTATAGATCCAGGTGTAAAGAATAATTCTGTCCCTGACTAGGAAGCATAAGCAGCTCTATCTTGGCCAGCAGACTGATGAATTAGTATCATATGAGTATCAGCCATGGTTCCCACACTGAGCTTATTCTTTATTCTAGTAATTTCTTTCCCCACGCTCATCTTCTCCACCATTACAGTCACCACATTGGTCCCTGTGACCCCACGAGAGCTCTGTGATTGATCATGAATGTCTGCCGTGAGCCTGGGAGGGAGAGTGGTAGTGCCCATGCCAGGAATCGTCTGTTCTTAACAGGAGGCCTGTAGTTTATCTCCTGCTCCTTCCCCTGTGTCATCTACTATCAGACACCTTGCATGATTGTGGCGAGGACATGATTTGCCATTATTATAGCGTGCATGTGCTTTAGTGATTGAAAAAAACCCTGGTATTAGGAAACATTACAACTTATGAGCACAACCATGGTCTCATCGTGTCTCAGTGACTGTTGACCAAGGTGGGGCATTGATTACTGTTAGCTCCTACTGTACAGGAAGGAAAACCAAAGTCAGAGCAGACATACGATGCAAGGGCTATCATGTCATTCTGTTTTATGACTGGATGTCTGTCTTCAATATTATTCCCTTGCAATTCAGGCTCATGAGGGTTTTAAACATTTGGATTCAGCTTAAAACCACAAACATGCCCCCTCATGACCATACTGCTTGAGGTGGGTAGGTACATTTATAAGGAGTCTAGAAGACTTTGCCAATCAAAAAGGGGAGGAGGAGGGAGTGAGTGGGCAGAACCTGCAGGGTGTGTGATCAATACGGGTTTTCCCCAGGGAAGTACCCGTCTTGTCTTCTTCTTTGGTGTCATCATACTAATAGTAAGAATAAGTAACTTCTGTCATCTTCCAAGAATAGTCATCCTTCAAAATCGGGTCATTTTTTCATTTGCAAAAGGCTTTCCTACACCTGGCTCCCTTTGTATTTTGTAGTTTTTTTTTTTTTTTGGCCGGGGCTGGGTTTGAACCTGCCACCTCCAGTGTATGGGGCTGGTGTCCTACTCCTTTGAGCCACAGGTACCGCCCTCCCTTTGTATTTTGCAACATGACTCTCTGGAAGGTTTTGGTATTATGCTCCTTTGTGGATAAGGAAAGTGAGGTTCCATCAGTGAAAGTGACTTCAGATTATACAGCATGGTTGTTTGTGCCCTATGAAGGTTCTTCTCTCTCTGTGGTGCGTGGGGGTGAAAGTGTGTGAAAGTGTGTGGTGGGCACATATTTGCATGCGCAGATCTTGTAAGTGTAGAGGGCTTTGGGTTTTTTAGCATTTATCCTATCTACCTTTCCTATCATTGGCTCTCAAAAATTTTTTTTTTTTCATTGTTGGGGAGTCATTGAGGGTACAAGAAACCATGTTACACTGATTGTATTTGTTAGGTAAAGTCCCTCTTACAATCGTGTTTTGCCCCCAAAAGTTGTGGCACACTCCTAGACACCCCCCCACCCCCCACCCCTGCTCCTTCCCTCTCTCTGCTCTTTCTTTTCCCTCCCCCTCCCTCATTCTTTTTCTCTCTGCTCTCCCCTTCATTCTATAATCTTAATATCCAATCACAAATCCGGGCAATGGATGCTTCCTTGATTCTGTTTGTGTTAGATCATTACCAGCTGACTCCGTCCACAGTACCCATTCTTAATTCATTAGGGCCTTAAAGGGCTTGTTTACTGACACATCAAGAGGTTGCAGTTGACTGGTTTCACAGCAAATTGAGTTTTCAGGTCTGCTGCAATTGCTTTTGCACTTTGTGTAACAAAGTGATCAAAACAAGCAAAGCTATTTTTTAAAAATAATTCTCCCGGGTTTCATGACCAGACTTGGTTAAACCAGATTTTCCTGCCTTCTTCATTCATCCATCCTTTTTCACAGATGTGGACAATAACTCCACTTACAGTCTCTTCTTTCAGAAATGTTTTTCTTTGGTCTACGGCCATACCACCCTGAACGCTCCTGATCTCGTCTGATCTCGGAAGCTAAGCAGGGTCGGGCCTGGTTAGTACTTGGATGGGAGAAATGTTTTTCTTTTAAAGATGATCACAGGCTTTGTTCTATCTGCACAATAGGCCAGAGCAACAGTGAAATGTGTTTTCTCATTTCCCCTAGTTGTAACAGTCATAGTCTTTGCCCCTTTGACGTCCGCAGTTCAGTTGGATGGCGCATCAAATGTGAGTGGGACTTCATCTCCATTGGTGATTTGAGGCAGCTCAAAGTTGTGTATTTCAAAGATTGATAACAATGATATTCCCCTCCTGCTCCACCTCTGGCCTCTCTGGAGGTCCCCTCACATTGCCTTCTTCTGTCTTGACATCTGAAGAAGATTTTCTTTCTGTTGCCTCCACAGTCTGATGACGCTCTGTATGAGTGAAGTTCAAAGTGTCTCTTGTACCTTTGTTGCCATGCTCTTTAGCATATTTAATAACTTTTAGTTTATAGCTTGCAGTAAATTAAAACTGTTTTGAGATTTTCCAATAATTTTTGTAAAATATCAGCTAGATTGCTACCTAAAGTATATGAAGAGAAATATGTCAGTTTTCATTTGCCAAAGATGTTTTCATTGCAAGTGATTGTAAGTTTCACAAAACCAATTACTGTATTCTGAGGTATTATTTTGCATATGGATATCATTATTGCTTTCTAGAGTTAGGCTTTTAATGCATAAGCATAAATAAAAAAATTAAAAACATTTATATAGATACGGGAATAGCACTACCAATGTATAATGCTCATTCTTAATTTTGCATCAAAAATTTGGGCAAAAAAGCACACATTATATACTGTGAATATAGTATATTTTTCTCTTTGGACTATAGTTTTCTACACTGGAAGGTGAAGAGAGAGATAGGACTGGAATAGATCTCTCAAATCCTCCTTAGTTCTAAAATTTAGAGTCTCAGATTGCTCTGAGCTTACCTGATTTTACTGTCACAAATTATATTCCTGCCTTTTTCTTCTAAAATTTTGTAGCTGAAGGAAGTCACTTTTTTCACTGTTGTAGAGTAGGGAACAGATTCTTACGTATTTCTCTAGAGCAATATGGAAGAACATCAGTCAGTAGAACATTAATTTAGAATGTTTCAGCATAATCCATTGGGTCTTAGAATTATTCATCACAGCCAATTCTTTCTGTATAGGGCAAGTAGCATTCTGTTTGTTCATACTGTAATAAGATAAGAAAAAATTGGCTCTGTTGGCATTTCTGATCTGCAGGAGAGCTTCCCTATTTTTCTTTTTTTAATAAAACATTACAGTTGTTAGAACAGATCACTATTTCTACATGTTTTTCTACATTTCCCAGCTCCATTGCAGTTGGATTTTCTGTGCTCTGAGTTACAGACAGTTATATTTCAATGGAATATTTATGAAAGTGATACACAAAACTAGGCATAGCCCCTAAAACATTTTGCATGCCCTCACTCTTGCTCATCAGGTGGCAGGATGGAGAGAATCTAGTGAAAGTCTCCCGAAAATTGAGCCACTGATTGGAACAAGTCTGAATCTCTGAAAAGAGCAGAGTTCCTTTCCCTGTTGACCTCCCTGGACTGTAAACTGAGTTAAAAACAAGTCTTGCTGTATCAAGCCACTGGATGGCTACAACACCTAGCAGTGCTACTTTGACTAATGCATTTGCTTAGTCCCAGGCTGTTCAGTATGTTAACCACTAGCCCCAGTGTGGTAATTGAGTGCTTGCAATGTGGCTAGTCAGAATTGAGATGTGTTCTGAGCATAAAATAAAGACAAAATACAAATAATACAAAAAGGTAAAATATTAATTTTATATAATATTGAAATTTTACATATATTAAAATAAGATGTTATTACAAATTTTTGCACTCACTTCTTTTTATTTCCAATGACTAGTAGGAAATTTAAAGTTACATATGTGACTCGCTTTATATTTCTGTTGGAAAGTGCTGTCTTGGTTCTGACTTTTAACCAAGATCTCAAAGATTAATCTTACAAAGATTAAATCTAGAAAAAATATGCAGTGATTGTTCTATCCTTTCTTTACTACTAATCCTAACCTTAAATTTATATTATACTTAAACTTTAATGGCAAGTCAGAGAGAATGATTTCTTAAAAGGAAGAAGTTCCCTCCAGTTCTAGAAGAATTTGATACCTATTGTTCTTTTTTGCCTCTTTCTGCTATTAAGCTCATCTGATGAGTTGTTCATTTCAGATATGATTCCATGTTTTTGATTGTTTTTAACTTCAGGTTCTCTTTACATCATTTTCTTGTTTTCTACTACTTTAACCATATGGAGTGTAGGAGTGTATTTTTAATAGCTATTTTAATGTCCTTTGAGAATTCCATCATCTCATTCTGTGTCTGTTTGCACTGGTTACATTTTCTCTTGGTGATTGTCATATTTTCTTGCTTTTTTTGCATGTCTGGTAATTTTCTTTACTAGATGCCAGAGATTGTGAATTTCATGTTGTTGGGTGCTGAATTTTTTTTTTTTTTTTTTTTGGCAGTTTTTGGCCGGGGCTGGGTTTTGAACCTGCCACCTCCTGTATATGGGGCCAGCGCCCTACTCCTTTGAGCCACAGGTGCCGCCCCTGGGTGCTGAATTTTATTGTGTGTGCGTTTTTTTTTTTTTTTTTGAATGTAGTGTTGGCTTTTGTTCTGATACATAATTGAGTTACTTGGAATCAGTGGGATCCTTTCAAGACCCTCCTTTAAGCTTTTTTAGGGTAGGTCCAGGGCAGTCTGTAGTCTAGGGTTAATTTATCCGCAGTAAGGCAACACCCTCCTGAGGATTCTACCAGATGTCCTCTGTGTCATGAGGGCACGCTGGCTGGTGGAAACATGGACTACTGCCACCCCAAACTCTAGTTACCCTGACCTCCCTGAAGTTTTAGGCTTTTTCCTCCCTGTGTTATGAACTGGAAGTTGCCTCCAGGAGGTTAGCTGGGACAATCATAGAGCTTGCCTTATTATTGTTTACCTTCTCCAAGGGAGATCAGAGTCCTTTGCTGGATGTTTTTCAATGTGTGAAAATAATTATTTTATATAATCTCCAGTTTCCTGGTGGTTTACAGCAGGAGGGAAAATCTAGTCCTTGTTAATGTTGGTCGTAAGAGGTAATGCCCTAAACAGGAGGAGACATTCCTACCCTATTCTAGAAATTCCTTGCTCAAGGTCAGTACAGAATTTGGAAGGAAGAAGCATGTATAAGAACCCTTCTATACATATGTTTTGGGTTTTGCCAGGTTAGTAAAGGTAACAAAGCTGCAATTAGGGGGTGCTTTTATCATCAAAAAGACGAGCCCCTTGTTGTGACTGCCAGGTGTTAGGTTAAGAAAGCTGACTAGAGAAGAGGAAGAATTCTTAAATTTTCCCTTCAGAATGAGGTCCCTGAAGACATGTGTCAATAGATACTGTTGGACAGGCCAGGAGGACACAGAGCAGAGGTCTTTGCTGGAACACCCCAAGGCAAAGAACGCTGTGGTAGACCAGTCTGAGATGAACTTTCCCCCAAATTATGAGTGGTATTTGAAAGCTTGTTTGGAGGTTCTAGCAGGGGAGCGCAGCTACTCGTATACCCTTGACCGAAGAACGGTCCTCCTCTAGCGGGGAAGGTCGTCCTCTTCGACCGAGCGTGCAGCTTCGGGAGGGACGGACATGGAGCGGTGGGGGAAGAAGGGGACACCTGCCTAGCCAGCCAGATCAGCCGAATCAACCCTGGCAATCAATGGGGTGACAGATGTCGCAGCCAGATCGCCCTCACATCCTATGAGTGGTATTTGAGAATGTTCTTTGTGGGAGAATACTGTGGATTTAGGACTGTTGATTTGTCTGTTTGCATAATGGTGGTGGTTTTGGGGGAGTGGGGTGAGGGTGCTGTTTCTTGATGTTTTCCTGACATGGACATCAATCTTCTAAGTGTTGAAAGCTTTTGTCAGCCTCTGCTGTTCAGTAATCTGTGTTCTCTGCCTATTCTTTGGATTTCAAGAGTGTAAGTCAGTAAAGTGGAATATCCCTAAAGATTAATCCCTGTAATCCACGAATATTATCAATGCTGGCATTTTTCTTTGTTAGATAATTTTTTGTTTATGTTTAAAATTTTTCATTGGCTTTTATTTGTGATGCTAGAAGATAATTTTTTCAACTGATTTTTAAAATTTTACTTTTAGTTAACACATAATTATATGTATTTATGAGATAAATAGTGATTTTTAAATGTATACAATGTATAATAGTCAAATCAGGGTAAACATTTATTATTTATCATTTCTTTGTACTGTGAATAGTCAAAATCTTTCCTCCTAGCTTTTCAAAAAAATACAGTAAATTAGAGTTAACCACATTTACCCTACAGTGCTGCAAAACACCAGAACTCATTCCTTTTATCTAGCTGTAATTTTGTGTCCCTTCACCAACCTCTTTCCACTCTCTAGTCTTCCTTACCCTTCCCAGTCTCTAGTACCCACAATTCTACTCTACTTCTGTGAGCTGAAAATTCAGCTCCCACATGAGTGAAAATGTGGTATTTATCTTTCTGTGCTTGACTTATTTCACTTAACATAATGTCCTCCAGGTTCATTCCTGTTGATACGAATGACAAAATTTAATTCTTTTTTATTGCTGAATAGTATTTTATTGTGTATGTTTACCACATTTTCTTTTTCCATGTATCTTTTGATGGACACTTAGGTTTATTCCATATCTTAGCTATTGAGAATGATGCTGTAGTAAACATTCGGGTACAGGATACCTTTGATATACTGATTTCCTTTCCTTTGGGTAAATGCCCAGTAGTGGGATTGCTGGATAAGTGATAGTTCTCTTTTGAGTTTTTTCAAGATACATCCATGGTATGTTCCGTAGTGGCCATGTTAATTTACATTCACACCAACAATGTCTAGAAGTTCCCTTTTCTTTGCATCCTTGTTAGCATTTGTTATGTTTTGTGTTTATGATAATAGTCATTCCAACTGGGGTGAGGCAATATCTCATTATAGTTTTGATTTGCATTTTGCTGATTATTAGTGATGTTGAGCATTTTTCATATGTTTACTGGCTATATGTATGTATACTCAGTTACTGTGCCTACTTTTTAGTCACCTTGTTTTTGTTTGTTTTGCTGTTGAGTTCCTTGTATATTCTCGTTATCAGTCCCTTGTCAGATGACTAGTTTGCAAATATTTTCTTTCATTCTATAGGCTATTTCTTCATTCTGCTGATCATTCATTGTTGTCTAGATGATTTTCAGTTTAATATAGTTACATTTGTCTATTTTTGTTGTTGTTGTTGTTGTTGCCTGTGCTTTTGCAGTCTTGGCCATAAAATCTTTATCTATATCAATATCCTAAAGCATTTTTTCTAGTAGTTTTTTCTAATAGTTTTAGAGTTTGGGGTTTAAAGGTTTAATCCATTTTGAATTGTTTTTTATATATACTAAGAGATAGAAGTCTAGTTTCATTATTCTGCATATAGACATCCAGTTTTCCCAGAACTATTTTTTGAAGAGAATGTCCTTTCCCCAGTGCCTTTGTTGAAGATCAGTTGACAGTAAATACGTAGATTTATTTCTGGGTTTCTATTCTGTTCCATTGGTCTGTGGGTCTGTTTCTATATCAATGCCAGGCTGTTTTGGTTACTGTAGAGTTATATTTTGAAGTCAGGTTGTGTGATGACTCCAGTTTTGTTCTTTTTTGGTTAGTATTGCTTCGACTACTCTGGCTCTTTGGGTTCCATCTGAACTTTAGGATTTTATTTCTGTGAACAGTGTATTTGGTATTTTAATGAGAATTGCCTGGAATTTTTAGATTGATTTTGGTTGTATAGTCATTTTAATGATATTAATTCTTCTGATCCATGAGCATGGGATGTCTATTTTTCTGTGCCCTCTTTAATTTTATCAGCGTTTTGAAGTTTTTGTTATAGAAGTCTTTCACTTCCTTGGTTAAATTTATTCCTAGGTTTGGCGCCCATAGCTCAGTGGTTAGGGAACCAGCCACATGCACTGGGGCTGGTGGGTTTGAACCCAGACCGGGCCTGCTAAACAACAATGACAACAACAACAAAAAAATAGCTGGGCATTGTGGTGGGAACCTGTAGTTCCAGCTACTTGGGAGGCTGAGGCAAGAGAATTGCTTAAGCCCAAGAATTTGAGGTTGCTGTGACACCATGGCAATCTATTGAGGGTGACATAGTGAGACTCAGTCTTAAAAAACAAAAAAAAAAATTAAATTTATTCCTAGGTATTTTATTTATTTAATTAATTAAATTTATTTTTTAACTTTTTGAGATGAGGTCTCACTCTGTTGCCCAGGCTAGAGTGTAGTGTCATCATAGCTCATTGTAATCTGAAACTCCTGGGCTCAAGTGATCAGCCTCCCTAGTAGCTGGGACTACAGGTGTGTACCATAATGCCTAGTTAACTCTTCTATTTTTTTGTGGAGATGGGTCTCAATCTCACTCAGGCTGGTCTGGAACTCCTGGCCTCAGGCAATCCTCTTGTTATGGTATCCCAAAGCGCAAGAATTACAAAAGCAAGCCACTGCACCTGGTTTTATTTTATTTTTTGTAAATGGAACTGCCATCTTGATTCCTTTTTTTGGCTAGTTCATTATCAGTATATAGAAATGCTACTTGATTTTGTTTGTTAATTTTTGTATCCTGCAACTTTACTGAATTTGCTTATCAATTCAAGGAGCTCATCCATGGAGTCTTCAGGTTTTTCTATATATAAAATCTTATCTGCAAAGAGGAACAATGTAACTTCCTTTTTTCCAATTTTTTACTTTTTTTCTTGCATACGTTCTCTGACAAGGACTTCCATTATTTTGTTGAGGAATGGTCAGACTATGCACTCTGATAACATTAACTGTGGGTTTGTAGGCTTCATGATGGTGAGGTATGTTCCTTCCATGGCTAATTTGGTAAGAGTTTTTAACATGAAGAGATGTTGAATTTTATCAAATGCTTTTTCTGTATCTGTTGAGATGAGACACATATATTGGCTGTTGCTCTTCATTCTGTTGATTTGATATATCACAGAATGATATATTGATTTGAATATGTTGAACCATTCTTGCATTGCAGGAAAGTCCCACTTGATCATGGTGTGTTATCTTTTTGATGTGTTGTTGGATTTGGTTTTTGCTAATATTTCGTTAAGGATTTTTGCATCTATGTTCATTAGGGATATTGTCCTGTAGGGGGTTTTGTTGTTATTGTTGTTGTCTCCTTGTCTATTTTTGGTATTAAGGTAATGTTGACCTCATAGAATGAATTAGAAAGAATCCCCTCTTCTTTATTTTTTGATATACTTTGAGAAGAATTGATATTTCTGTGGTATCAGTTATAATGCCTCTTTTTTCATTTTTGATGTTACTGATTTGAGTCTTCTGTCTTCTTGGTTAGTCCAGCTAGTGGTTTATCAATTTTATTTATCTTATCAAAAATCCAGCTTTTTAAGGCTGGGTATGGTGGCTAACATCTGTAATCCTAGCACTCTGGGAGGCTGAGGCAGGTGGATGGCCTGAGCTCATGGGTTCGAGACCACCCTGAGCAAGAGCGAGACCCCATCTCTAAAAATAGCTGGGCATTGTGGTGGGCACTTGTTGTCCCAGCTACTTGGGAGGCTGAGGCAAGAGAATCGCTTGAGCCCAAGAGTTTGAGGTTGCTGTGAGCTATGATGCCATGGCACTCTATTGAGGGTGACAAAGTGGGACTCTGTCTCAAAAAAAACAAAAAAACCCTAGGTTTTTGATTGATGCTTTGTATTTTTTGTCTCAATTTTACTTATTTTTGGTCTGATCTTTATCAGTTATTTCCTTCCACTAATTTTAGGGCTTTTTCTTGCTTTTCTAGTCCTTTGAGGTACATCAATAGATTGCTTATTTAAAATCTTTCTATTTTTTGATGTAGGCATTAATTGCTATAAACGTCTCTCTTATGACTAGCTTTATTATATCCCATAGGGTTTGGTATTTTGTATTTTCATTTTAATTAGTTTCTAGAACTTTTGATTTTCTTCTTAATTTCTTCATTGTCTCCTTGGCCATTCAGGAACATTTGTATAGTTTTCAAAGTAAATTTTGTATTTGATTTCTAGTTATATTCTGTTATGGTCTGAGAAGATACTTAATATGATTTCAGTTTTTAAAAATTTGTTGGGATTTGTTTTGTGGCCTAACATATGGTCTGCCCTGGAGGATGTTTCTTGTGCTGATGAAAAGAATGAGAATTCTGTATCTGTTGATGAAAGTTGAAAAGATCTTATCAAAAACCCAAAAGTTGAAAAGATGAAAAGTTTTGTAAATGTCTGTTAAGTCTATGTGGTCTGTAGTATAGATTAAATTTGTTGTTACATTGGTGATTTTTTGTCTAGATGTCCCATCCAGTGCTAAAAGTGGATGATGAAGTTTCTAACTATTGGGGCGGCACCTGTGGCTCCTGTGGAGTAGGGTGCCAGCCCCATAAACTGGAAGTGGTGGGTTCAAACCCAGCCCTGGCCAAAAAAAAAAAAAAAGAAGTTTCTAACTATTAATATTATAGTGAAGTGTCTCTCTCTCTTTCTCTACCCCCGCCCCCATGTATAATATTTGATTTATATATCTGGGTGCTCTGGTGTTGGGTGCACATATATTTAAAATTGATTTATTATTTTGCTGAATTAATCCCTTTATAATATGCTAAAATAATGACCTGCTTTGTCTCTTTTTATGTTTTGTTTTGTTTTTTTTCCTTAAGGTCCATTTTGTCTGATATGAGTATAGCTATTCCTGAATGATTTTGGTTTTGGTTTGCATGGAATATTTTTATCTGTCTCTTTACTTTCAGTCCATGTGTGTCTTTTCATCTGAGGTGAGTTTCTTGTAGACAGTGTGTAGTTGGGTCTTGTTTTTTTATCCATTCAGTCAGTCTGTATCTTTTAGTTGAGAAGTTTAAACCACTTACATTCAAGGTTATTGATAGTTGAGGACTTACTCCTGTCATTTTGTTAATTGTGTTCAAGTTGTTTTGCACATTCTTTGTTCCTTCTTCCTCTTCCATTATTTACCTTTATGTTTGTTTTTCACAGTAATCATTTTTTATTTCTTTCTCTTTCTTATTTGTGTACCTGCTCTGCCAGTGAATTTTATACTTATGTGTGTTTTTATGATGTTAGATATCATCCTTTCACTTCCAGGTATAGGATTTTCTTGAGCATTCCTTATAGGACTTGTCTTGTGGTAATGAATCCCTTCAGTGTTTGATTGTCTAGGAAAGACTTTTGTTCTCCTTCATTTCAGTGTATAGTATTCTTGACTGACAGGTGTTTTTATTCTTTCAGCACTTTGAATAAATCATTCTATTCTTTGTTGAATTTCTCATTAAAATCATGATTTTGTGTGTGTGTGATTTTTTGTATTGTTCATCTGTGTTCTTTGTCTCCCCTAAGTTTCTGGAAGGTCATCATTTTGAATTCTTTTTAAGGCATTTCATAGATTTCATTGGAATCTGTCATTGGAGAATTATTGTATTCCTTTGGAAGTATCATTTTTCCTTGATTTTTCATGTTTTTTATGTCCTTAAATTGATACCTACACATCTGGTGTAATAGTGCTTCTTCCAATTTTATAAATTAGCTTTTATAGGGAAAGACATTTTCCTGTAGTTATATCTATTGTGATGGTTGGATAGGATGCTTTGATTTTGATTCTGGGTGAGCATAGTAGTGTAGTCTTTGTATGATTTCTTTGGCTGTAATCATTGTCTTTGGTGTCTGCAAGTTCCTTAGTTGCTTAGGCTGCGGTTGTAAGTGGAGGCAGTGGTGATGCTTTGCTGGGGATGAGTATGCCAGGTTAGGTTGTCTTCAAGACTGGATAGGCATGCCAGTCTTTAGGTCCCTGGTTGGTATATGTGGGTGCCAGTGCAGGTGGTGGGGGCTCCATTTGAGCTGGTCCTTGGACCTGTAGTTAGCATGCTTAGGTATTGGCAGTGGCAGCAGTGGACTGGGTAGGTGGGTCCATGGGTCCTTGGATGGCACATATGGCACCAGCGATAAAAGGAGCAGTGGTAGGCTAGCCTTGGGCCCCTGGGTGGCATGTGTAGGTGGCTGCAGCAGCAGGAGAGGGCAAGGCCAGTCTGTCTTCAGGATCCTGGGTAGCATGCATGAGTACTGGCAGCAGCACTAAGAAATTTGCTTTTAATGAAGTAATTCTCAAATTAAGAAGTGTTGTTACTTATCTGAGTTTCTGTTGTGAAGTTAGCTATAAAACTTTTTGTAATTTGTACTTTGTTCATAGAATATCAGGAATGGCAGGCACTATCACTTCCTCTTCTGCAATCATGGTAGATCTATGTTGCCATCTCTCTTGCCTCTGAATTCAGAACTCAGCTTCAGAATCCTCCCTACTACAGTACTTTAGGTATCCACTACTAGTTTTCTTAAGCAGTACGTAATCGGCTTAGAACATTTATCTCCCTCACATCAGGGGGTTCCCAACTTATAGTTGATTACAGGTACATTTCACACTTACCTTTTCATATAATTTTTCAATTATCTACTATTACATTCTACTTCTAATTAAGTCTAAGAAGCCTCTAAGGAAAAATAGTTTGTCATCACAACAAGGAAACATTTATTGAGTGAAACTGGATCAGAAGGTATTCTAAATACTATTATTGCATGTTATTCTTAATCTCATTTTCCTATTTTATTGATGAGGAAACTGAGGCTCAGAGAGCTTCAGTGATACTACATAGATATCCATATAGTCAGGACTTGGCACTGTGATTATATTGCCTTTCTTGACTATCCTTTTTTCTTATTTCATTTTTCCTTTCTTTCTTCCACACCTCTAGGCTTTGTTGAGAAGCAGCTGGTCCTTTAGGAGCTCTGCCAATAAAAGGGTGTCATAATGTCTGTGAGCAGATTGACAAGTCACAGACTGTCACGGGAGGGTTCTTCTTTTTTTGCTGGAGAGCGCTACAGTTTTCTTTTTCTTTTCTTGGTTTCTGTAAGATTTGAAGCCATTCTGACTGCCAAAAGTCCATCTAGTCTATAGAAAATTGAGAGATTATAGCAACTTGTTTTATTTTAGATTAATTTGGTAGTTGGGTCAGGAAATTAAATAATGCTGTGATTATTTTATTTTGTTGAAGCCGATAATTGTGAAGCCGGAGGGAAACCATTTTCAACAAGTTAATCATTGATGATTCACTGGTATCTTTTTGGTAGTGTTATGTTAGCAGAACAGTCATCGTCAAATTCAAAAATGAATTGAGAAGAAGATAAATCCAGCATACAGACAGACAGACACACACGAGCACACACATACATACACAGTTGTACATGTATACTATTTAATGAAATAAGCATGTTTGAAATTAAGTTTATTTGTGAAATAGCTTTTTAAATGAAACTATTTCAGCCACAACTTGAGACCCTCTGAATATAATATTTCTCATCCAAAATGCTATGATTGGCTCCTAGTAGGGCAAAATGTAGAATAAGTAGACCAGCAGCTGCTGCCCACAGGGCTAAGGTAAAGCCCCAGGTGACAAGAGCCCTAGAATTCAGAGCTGGCTGAGACTGGATCTGAGGCCAGTCTTGGGGTCGAAATGGAGCTATACTGTCTGGTTCAGAGGGATACAGCTGCCAATCTCAGAAACTCAGAGAGGAGGGAAGCAAGCACTAGTCATCATGCTGGGCTTCTCATGGTTCTCCTGGGAGCATCCTGGAGAACAAAGGAGGCACAACCTCCAAGGACTGGGGCTACAGGAAGAGCATAGTGTTAACAAATGCAGGCATTTCCCTCCTCACTCTGCCTTTCCCTATGTCCTTCCTTTCATCATTTAAGCACCTTTTATAAGTCAGTTACAGTGCTATGTTCTGGGGAATGAGACTTGCCCTTGGAGAGTCCTGCTTTGGGGCAATTACCTCCTGATGTGTTCCTGGATAGTAGAAAACCATTGAAATGGGAAACAAAGGTAACTGCAGGAGCCTCACAAGGTGTTCAGAGGAGACTATGTCCTTAGTAAAGGTGTGTAGTAGCCTGGACCTTCCATATTTGGGTGCAAGGTACAGAGGAGTTATTACCTATCATTCTGGGCTATTTCTAAATGGGGTGATCACATAATTTATGGTGAAACTAAGATACTTTCGGGAGTTAATGAAGGCTTTAAATATAATTAAAATTATATAATTTTTGAACTATTTATTTTTGACCAATGAATTGGTTTTATTATATTGGTGGATCAACAAAATATGTAAATAAAATTAAAAGCTATTTTCAGCAAATTTTTGGGAACCCCTCCTCTTAGATCCACACATATCAAAGGAAAATTTAACATCTTTATATTGATTATCTTATCATTTAAAAAATAACATAAGCAGAGTTTTTTTCTTCGAACATATCCACATTTCTTAGCCATTTCTGTCCCCTGTCCACGTCACAAATGATTTTTCTAAAGAATGTGTTAATCATAAAGATATATGTTTTAAACATATATCTTACTCATTTTTTCTTAAAATTTCTTGTAGTCTTCTTTGAAGTTGCAGTTTATAGTTAATACATTTGAAATCATTATATTATTCTCTGAAGACCATTGTGAAACATATGGACAGTATGAGCACTATCTAATTTTCATCAACCCCCAAAGAAACCCTATACCATTAGCATTTAGTCCCAATTTTTTGCCTCTCTTCAACCACTGGCACCCACAAGTCTTTTGTCTATCTCTAAGGATTTGCCTATTTTGGACATTTCATGGAAATGAAATAATGTCATATGTGGCCTTTTTGTGTCTGGCTTCTTTCACTTAGTATAATGTGTTCAAGTTTCATCTATATTGTAGCATGTAACAGTCTTTTATGGCTGAATAGTGGTCATTGTGTGGCTATATCACATTTTGTTTATCCATTCTTCGGTGGATAGACATTTGAATTTTTCCCACTTTTTGGCTCTTATGAATAATGCTACTCTGAACATTTATGTACAATTTTTTATGTGAGTATGTTTTCAGTTCTCCTGGGTATTTACCAGAGGTGGACTCACTGGTTCATGTGATAACTTTATGTTTAATTTTTTAAGGAATTGCCACGCTGTTTTTCATAGCAGCTGCACCATTTGACATTCCCAGCAACAGTATATGAGGGTCCAAATTTCTCCACATCCTTATAAACACTTGTTGTGCATTATTTTCATTACATTCATTGTGAATTTGATTTGCATTTCTCTAATTTTAATGACGTTGAACATTTTTTTTTATGTTGAGCATATTTTTATGTGTTAAATATCACATCTTCTTTAAAGAAATGTGTATACAATCCTTTGCCTGTTTTTTAATTGGGTTATTTGGTTTTAAAGAAATTGTTTGGTTATAAGAGTTCTTTGTATATTCCAGATACTAGACCTTTATCAGATACATGATTTGAAAAAATTTTCCTCCTTTTTTGGGTTGTCTTTTCACTTTCTTTTTTTTTTTAGTGGTAAAACAACTCAAATTTATTTTATTACAGTTCTAGAGGTTGGAAGTCCACAGTATCTGTAGGGCTATATACCTTCTATAGTCTCTGTGGAAGAATCCTTTTTCTTGCCTCTTCCAGCTTCCATCTACACACATTCCTTGGCTTTTAAACCTTCTATCATCAACGTCAGCAGCATAACAACTTCAAATCTTTCTGTCTGATTACAGTCCCTACTTGCATTATAACATCTCTTTCTCTGGTTCATTCTCCCTTCTCCTTCTTGTAAGAACCTTTATGATTCTTAGAAAAATCATTATCTGGGTCCACCCAAATAATCCAGCATAACCCTTTCAATCTCAAAATTATTAATCACATCTATAAAATCCCTTCTGCCAGAGAAGGTAACATATTCACAGGTTCTTGGAATTACTACATGAATATCCTTGGGTTCCATTATTCTGTTCCACAGTGGGTATATGGGTATTTACTGTGAAATTTTTTTACCTATTATTTATGTTTGAAACTTTCCTAATAAAATGTTCAGAAAAAATAAAAATCCAGGAATGCAGGTAAAATGTGGCCATCAGGATAAACTGAAAACCAAAAAACTATTTTTTTCAATGAAAGGTAGGAATTGCTTTGCAAGTAGCATATACCCTTACATTTGATTATTAAAAATATTGTTCCCGGATCCTTTTGTAGTTCATAAGTGTGATGATTGGGTTTTCATGCGCATGTGTGAGATGTGCCTCCCACAAATCTTGTTACAACGTCGGCACATTACCTGTCTGACATGAAAAAAAATATATATATATATATATTGTTCCCGCCTTGGGCGGTGCCTGTGGCTCAGAGAGTAGGGCGCCAGCCTCATATACCAAGAGTGGCGGGTTCAAACCCGGCCCTGGTAGAACTGCAAAAAAAAAAAAAAAAAAAATAGCCGGGCATTCTGTTCTAGCTGTAGTCCCAGCTACTTGGGAGACTGAGGCAAGAGAGCCCAGGAGTTGGAGATTGCTGTGAGCTGTGTGATGCCACGGCATTCTACTGAGGGCGACAGAGTGAGACTCTGTCTCTACAAAAAAAAAAAAATGACAACAACAAAATATTGTTCCTACCCTTCCCAAGATGGGGCACTCAAAATGTATCC
>CAUYRH010108792.1:0-14975 GCA_963574655.1 Perodicticus potto
GGGTGCCTGTAGTCCCAGCTACTTGGGAGGCGGAGGCAGGAGACTCGCTTGAGCCCAGGAATTGGAGGTTGCTGTGAGCTGTGATGCCATGGCACTCTATCCAGGGTGACAGCTTGAGGCTCTGTCTCAAAAAAAAAAAGATTACCAGAGCTATGTGATAATTTTAAAGGGATAAATCATTCGTATTGCTTCACCCACATATTAGTCAAGTGGCAGGTGGAACGTGCAGTCCGTGAAAAGATGCTGAGGAATCGCCGGTGCCTGTAGCTCACTGGGTGGGGCATTGACACTGAGGCTGGTGGATTTGAACCCAGCCCAGAACCAGCTAAACAGCAATGACAACTGCAACAAAAAACAGCCAGGCATTGCAGCAGGCTCCTATAGTCCCAGCTACTTGGGAGGCTGAGGCAAGAGAATCGCTTAAGCCCAGGAGTTTGAGGTTGCTGTGAGCTGTGACGCCACAGCACTCTACCAAGGGCAACATAGTGAGACTGTCTCAAAACAAACAAACATACAAAAAAAAAAAAAAACTCAGTGAAAATGGTGCTGAGGAATGAGAGCTTTCCTAGAACCTTCCTGTTATAGAGAGGAAACTTCCAGTGATTTGATACTAGTAAATCACCTCCATTAGTTCTCAGACAACTCTGAGAAGACCTGGGCTGAGCCCTTCAGGTGGTTAACTGTGAGATACTGGGTGAATTCCTGCCATGAGCCCAAGTGCTTTCTGCATGTCATCCATGATCCTCTGAGATTGACAGCTTTATCCCCGTGACAGGTGGAGAACCAGTCACAGGTATTGAAGTTGTTTGTCCCAAATATTACACAATGAAGGAGTGCAGGTCAAAGAAGTGTCCAAGTGGAACAGAGTAGGGTGAAGAAGGCAGACACCAGGCAGTGGGTCCCTGCTGGCACGGAGCCCTGCAGCAGAGCCTCAGAGACCCCCCTCAGAGGGCTCCTGTAAACTGTGGCCAGAGGAAGGAGAACTATCAGAATGTAGGGTCCCCTGAAGATATGGAATCAAAGACACTGGAGAAGTAGTAGTGTCCTCATCAACCTATGGTGGGACAGAATCCCCAGGAATAAAGTCTCACATACATTTACTCCTCAACTAGGAGGGACTGTCTGATCCAACCCCTCATTTCAGACTCAGGTGTAAGGCAATGAAGCCAGAGAGAAAAAGGGACTATGCCCAAGGTTCCCCAGCTTGTCAACTCTGGGGCCAGTGCTCTTTCGGAGTCACCTTGCTGTGCTCTGGGATTAAACTTGGGCTTTAACTAGGGTGACCTTTTAAATTTATCATCCAAACCAGAATGAGAACAGGCATTATTAATAATTACACCAGGACATCAGGCATCAACAGGACTGCCCCAGGCAAATGTGACATATAGTCACCCTAGCATGACAGCTGAATGCCACCCACTTGCCCACCAGGAAAGCCTCTCTGTAGCCTTATGGAGAAAGGATCTGACAACCTGTCATCACCCTCCACACCAGATGAGGGACTAAAGGATCATGCAGCCTTGAGGGTCCGGCTTTTCCAGGGGCTCTCGGGGTGCCCAGAACTGGCTGCTCCCTAACTGTCCTTTGTCCCTGCCTGGAAATATGTATGCATAAACGAAGGCCTCGTTTGTACTATCCCCACCTATGTGGGGTGCTTGGGTGCTACCCACTATGCAGCAAAGCTATCCTCATTGTAAAGCTGTGAACAGGGCCCTCCTGCATAGTGCAAGACAGTGGGGGAAGCTCTCTTCTGGCCTGGCAGCCAGGTGACAGCAGAAACTCCTAGGATGTAACAAGTACACCGAGTGGCTTGGACTAGCTATTCTATTTCCTTCTCCACACTTCAGCCCTCTCAATAGTCACCAGCTTCTCAAATTTTACTGTATGCACAGAAACACTGGAGACTTTATTAAATTGCATATTTTGATTTAGCAGGCCTGGAAAGCCTGAGATCCATCCGTCCTCCTTCCTTCCTTCCCAGTTCCTTTCCCTTCCTCTTCCGTTCCTTCTTTCCTTCTTTCTTTTTAAGTGATGTGGTCTCAATCTGTCACCTACGTTGGAATATAGTGACATGATCATAGCTCACTATAGGCTGAAACTCCTGGCTAAAGCAATCCTTCCACCTCAGCCTCCTGAGTGGCTAGGACTACAAGTAGCTATGCCTGGCTACTTTTTTAAAAAGTTTTTTTCTAGAGACAAAGTCTCACTTGTCTTGGTCTCCTGTCTTTAAGTGATCCTCCCTCCTCAGCCTCCCGAAGTGCTGGGATTACAGGCATGAGCCATTGTGCCCAGCCCCAGATACTGCATTTCTAACCAAGTTCCAGGTGATACCAACACTGCCAGCCCAGGGACCACTGGGAGTAGCAAGGCCATATATATTCTCCCTCCCAGGCTCTTTTCCTTGCACTCATGTGGCTACTGCTGCTGCTGCTGCTTCTTCTTCTTCTTCTTTTCTTTTTTTTTTTTTTTGAGACAAGGTCTCACTTAGTTGCCCCAGGCAAGAGTGCCATGGTGTCATAGCTGACAGGCAACCTCAAACTCCTGGGCTCAAGTGATCTTCTTGCCTTAGGCTGCCTAGTAGCTGGGACTATAGGCGCTTGCTACAATGCTTAGCATAAAAGGAAAATGACAACTTATGATTACAGTTTTGAAGGAATAAAGTAGAATGCTATAGGGTGGCGCCTATGGCTTGAAGGAGTAAGGCGCCAGCCCCATATGCTGGAGGTCGCGGGTTCAAACCCAGCCCCAGCCAAAAACTGCAAAAAAAAAAAAAAAAAAGTAGAATGCTATAGGAGAGGGAGATAAAAGGGACCTCTTTTACTTATTTATTTGTTTGTTTATTTCTTTATTTTTGAGACAGAACCCAGCCCAAGTTGCTAATCCAGCAATGATGAACAAATAAAACAGTCATGGTTTTATGTCACTAAGTTCTGGGGTTGTTTGTTACACAGCAATAGATAACTGATACACTGAAGTATGAAGTATGTCTTTGTTAGAGCTGGGATGAGGACTCTTTTTTTAGTAACTTGTACCCAGCATTTAATTAATTAATTAATTTATTTTTTGAGACAAAGTCTCACTTTGTTGCCCTTGGTAGAGTGCCATGGTGCACAGCTCACAGCAACCTTAAACTCCTGGGCTTGAGCAACCCTCTTGCCTCAGGCTCCTAAGTAGCTGGGACTACAGGCACCTGCCACAACACCCATCTATTTTTAGAGATAGGGTCTCACTCTTGCTCAGGCTGGTCTCAAACTCCTGAGCTCAGGCAATCTACCTGCTTTGGCCTCCCAGAGGGCTAGGATTACAGGTGTGAGCCACTACACCTGGCCTAATCCACAGCTCTTTACTCCTTGTTTGTCTTATCTTGTGCTGTTCCGCACCCAGCCTGTATACCCAGTATTTTAAATTTGTGAATGAATAAACTAACCTGGATCTGTCTGTTTGTAAAGCCCATAAGTCTCTGCTCCACCACCCTGATCCTAAACAAGTTGCTTACCCTTGGTAGAGACGGGTCAAGGTAGGACATGTAATCCAGCCGAGGTTAATCAGTGCTTTCTAGTCCACAGTGACTAATGAAGGAATGGGTATGTGACCTATGCTAATCCAATCAGACTGAAACTCAGGACTTTCACTGAGAATTCTGGGAAAACATCTTCTCTTCTCAGACAATACAAAGGATAAATATACTTAGCAATGATTTTCAAAATTTGACTAATCAGAACAGACAGGTGCAGGAAGAAAGGACTTACAGGCCTGCAGCTATTCTGGGCCTTAACTGAGTAGTTGCAATTTGGAGTGGTCCAGAGTGGCTTTTGGATATTCCTAGGACAGTGGGTATTTACCAATGAGTACAGAGGTTTTCTAACATTATAACTATTGGTATCAGTATAACAGTGTGTAGTTCCATCAGCCCTGTGTGTAGTCCTGAGAAGTACTAGACCATGCAAGTGGTCCTGGGAAATTCAGAGAAAGAAACCAGGCCCTGGTCAGAGCATTTAAGCCATGATTTAGCTAATGTTTAAGGTTTGAGGTTTTCAGTCACATGAGCCCAGAAATGTCATTTTTGTGTTAGCCCATGGGGTTGGGCACTCTGTTGATTGTAAATTATCAGGATCCTAACTGACAGACCTTCTTTCTTTTGGAAATATAACTCTCCTTGAAGAGCAACCAGATGATCCATATACTCTAAAACTAACCCAAGTTTAAACTAGACCAAGAGCGGACTGAATCCCTGGGCTGACTCACATCACTCCCTGCAGAATCGCTTTTACTCTCCCATGCTATAAAGAAATGCTGTATGATGCCTTTAAATGCTTTATGATAGGTGAAACTCATCACTGAGACTATCAGAAAAATGTTCTTGAGGGTGGGGCTCCCCATTTCACACAGCATCTTTCTGAACTTTTAGCTATCTTTCCTAAACCACAGATTAATTTTCTACCACATGGGCACTATAAACTATATCTAACTAGTTTTTTCCTTTTTGTCTTGGCTGCCAGGAAGCTTTGCATCAAATATGTAGCCACTTGCGGCAAAAATGTACAACTCCATGGCATGTCTTTTTATAGTAGCTTCATTCCTGATTCTATTTTATGTCCTTATCCTTGTTTTACCCTATCATAGTCTTACTTACTTTTGACTTATATAATCTTGCTACATTTTATGTATCCCTATATGGAAATAGAAGCTATAATCTTAAAAAATCACTTTGATTTAGATTTGGTTAAAATGAAAGGAAACTACAGGGAGGTGTACTGTAATATCAATTATTACACTTTGAATTTCAGTAAAGAAAAAGGAAAGGGGGCGTGGAAGAATATTTAAATTCCAAGGATCTCAAGAGCATAAAGAATCAAGACACCAGACAGGTGGGAGAAAGCTCTTTTTTAAAATTTTAAGCCACTGACTCATTTAGGCTCTGCCAAGAAAAAGAAGGAAGTCTGGTGAGCAAATTAATAGAGAGTTCCTCCTGAAGTGGTTATTTAGCGTTAAGTACAGAGTCTGCATACCTAGGAAGCCCTTAAAACAATGTATATTTGTTCATTTAATATAAAAAATGTTGGCTCGGTGCCTTTGGCTCAATGGGCTAAGGCGCCAGCCACGTACACCTGAGCTGGTGGGTTCAAATCCAGCCCGGCCCGCCAAACAACAATGACGGCTGCAACCAAAAAATGGCTGGGCGTTGTGGCGGGCGCCCAGCTACTTGGGAGGTGGAGGCAAGAGACTCGCTTGAGCCCGGGAATTGGAGGTTGCTGTGAGCTGTGATGCCACGGCACTCTATCCAGGGTGACAGCTTGAGGCTCTGTCTCAAAAAAAAAAAAAAAAAATTTTTTTGGGGTGGCGCCTGTGGCTCAAAGGAGTGGAGTGCTGGCCCCATATGCTTGAGATGGCGGGTTCAAACCCAGCCCCGGACAAAAACTGCAAAAAAAAAGTTTGTGGAAGGAATTGGAATTTGCTCCCTTAGGTTATAAATGAACTACAGGTTCTCGTGTTGGAAAAATCTCCTGGATATAGTTTTTCTCTTTAGTGGCTTTGTAAGTTGAAAAAAAAAATAGTGACTGCAGCAGATTCAAACTGAAATGTAACATAGAGCTTGAGTTCTTGGATAATCTTAGACTAATTTAAGTTCTTTCTAAAAGCAGGTCTAATACAAATATTAAAATACAAGCCAAAAAATAATTAAACGAGCACAATTCTCTGTTGCCTTAGAAAGTGTTGAAAACTTGAGAGAAATAGCCAATAGAAACAGAGAAGGGGAATCAATGAAGTGTTCCAGAAGAAAGGGAGGGGTTTTCCTCGGGGGAGGGGACATTGGGCAAGACCTAACAGAAGAGGAGTGAAGAGATGGCAAAGGAAAAGAGAGTTAGGGAAGAAGAGGTTAGAATGTTACGGAATAGGGAGAAAGACAGGGAACACTGCAGGTGATAGCCACCAAACAGTAGAAGTCTGAAGAGATATGAAACTTTTTCTTTTTTTTGAGACAGAGTGTCACTATGTTGCCCTCGGTTGTCACAGCTCACAGCAACCTCAAACTCTTGAATTCTTGGGCTTAAGTGATTCTCTTGCCTCAGCCTCCCAAGTAGCTGGGACTATAGGTGCCCGCAACAACACCTGGCTATTTTTTGGTTGCAGTGGTTTAGCTGGCCCGCCCCACGTTCAAACCTACCACCCTCGGTGTATGTGGCTGGCGCTGTAACCACTGAGCCGAGAGATGAAACTTTTGAGCACCCCCCAGACATATACAAAGTGATGCCTTTGAAAAACTGTATCATGGCCTCTGTCTTCATATGGGTCCCATTTGAAGCATCCCACACCTTGGAAGAAAAAGATTTCCTAATCCTCCATCCTGCATGTGACTCGTATCGGTTGACCCTGCATGCTCCCACCTGAAGGGAGATTTCCCCAAGTCACAACCAAAGAGAATATTGCTCTTACCCTGCATGTCATGTTTCTACATTTCCTGGGCATGGAGTAGAGACAGAAAAGAGGAAATCCTACCAGCTAACATTACCTAAAATCCTCCCAATCTATTTTTACTCCTGGAGACTGACTTCTCAGGGTAGCTCATTTGGATCGCTGTAAATGGTGGTTCTCAAAGCATGGTCCCTGGACCAGAAGCACCAGCCGCACCTGGAGGCACGTTAGAACTTAAATTCTTAGGCCCTGTGGCTAAGAATAATGTTCCCTCCCACCCCCACCAAAGACGTCCATATCCTAGTCCCCAGAACCTATGACTATGTTACTTGGTGACTATGGCACTTTGCGTATATGGTTAAGAATCTTGACAATGAACAATTATCCTGAATATTTAGGCGAGCCCAGAGTAATTGCAAGTGAAAGAGAAGGCAGCAGAGTTGGGGACAGAGAGATATGATGATGGAAGCAGAAGTCGGCATGGTGCAATTGCTGACTATGAAGTTGGAGGAAGGGGCCACAAGCTGAGGAATGCAGGTTCCCCAGAATCTGGGGCAAGCAAGGAAACAGATTCTCCCCTAAACCTCTAAAATGAACATAGATTGACCAACACCTAGATTTTAGCCCAGAGAGACTCATTTTAAATTCCACACTTCTAGAACTGTAAGGTAATAGATTTGTGTTGTTTAAATCACAAAGTTTGTAATGAGTTGTTACAGCAGCCATGGGAAAGTAAAAAAAGTCCCAACACAAATGGGAGATCTGCAGGTGGGGCCCAGCACCCTGTGTTTAACAAACCCCTCAGGGAATTCAGAGGCAAGCTAAAGCTTGAGACCCATTCTTCTCAAATGCTGGTTCTTGACCCCTTCATTGCACATCACACTCATCTGGGATTTTTGTTTTGTCATTTTTTTTTTTACAACACCAATACTCGATTCCACTTCCAGAAATTCTGGCTTAATTGGTCTGGAGAAGGGTTTAGGCATGCCATTTTCGGTTTGAGGGTTTTTGTTTGTTTTTGAGACAGAGTCTCACTCTGTCACCCTGGGTACAGTGCTGCGGCTTCATAGCTCAGCAACCTCAAATTCTTGGGTTTGAGCAATCCTCTTGCCACAGCCTCCTGAGTAGGTAGGACTATAGACACCTGCCACAACGCCCAGCTAGTTTTTCTATTTTTAGTAGACGGTCTCACTCTTGCTCAGGCTGGTCTTGATCCACCCACCTTGGCCTCCCAGAGTGCTAATTACAGTAGACATCCCATTTTCTTTCTTTCTTTCTTTCTTTTCTTGAGACAGAGTCTCACTATGTCACCCTTGGTAGAGTACTGTGGCATCACAGCCCACAGCAACCTCAAACTCTTGGGCTTAAGTGATTCTCTTGCCTCAGCCTCCCAAGTAGCTGGGACTATAAGTGCCCACCACAACACCTGGCTATTTTTTTGTTGTAGTTGTTATTGTTATTTGGCAGGCCCAGGCTGGGTTTGAACCCGCCAGCCCCACTGTGTGTGGCTGGCACAGCCGCTGAGCTATAGGCGCTGAACCCAGACATCCCATTTTCAAAAGTTCCACAAAAAATTGTACCACGTTGCCGAGCACCTGCTTCCCATCTGCTTCTTGCTTTTGCTTGTGCTCCCCTTTCCTCCCCTAGATATTGGGTCCTTTATGGTCTTCTTCTTGGCTTAACAGTCGGGGGGGGTTTCTTCCTGAAGTGGCAGGGGATGGGTTTGCCAATATTTCTAATTCAAGAAAAAATTACATATAATATATAAGAAATATATAAATGTTCTAACTTAAATAAAAATCCAATTACATAAAGTTATATATAATATATTTTAAATATATATACAGGGGGTACCAAAAATATATACACGTTGTATTGAAATTGTAATACTCAAGTCACATTTGACTTCTGCAATTACAAGAGGTGCTCAAATGTGACTTGTATTCAGCTCGTGTTATTGGTATATATTGAATATTACAATTTTAATACATTTTTTTCCTTTCTTAAAATGTGCACTTTTTTTGGCATCCTCTGTATATGCACGCATGTGTGTGTGTGTATATATACATGTATCTGTCATAGACCAAACACTCCAGTGCAGAGGACAGATTTAGTCACACACTCCCAGAAGAGAAGGATGTTGGAGAGTGTCCAAACCCACCACTCCTTTTCCAGCTGGGGAACTGAGGCCCCCAAAGAGGAAGAGAATAAGGCCAAGGTTATAGGAGTGAGGCAGAGAGCCTGGGACAATACCCGGCACTTTGGTCTAAAGCTCACTGTCCTTTCACCTCCCAACTTCACTCTGGTTCTGTTCTCTGTAGTGGAAAATGGAAGACCCCAGACAATGACCTGGCTTGTTAAACTAGAACAAAAAAATCAAACCACTGTTCACTACACCCTCATTTTCAGGCAAGGCAGGACTGGGCCTATGCAGTGAGCAGGTACTGCAGGAGGTGACCTTGAGCTGGGGCCCCATGGCAGGAAGGATTCTGATCACCCAAGATAAGCAAGATCAGTAGGTAAGGAGAGGCAGCCAGCTGAGACTATCATACCTGGAAAGCAACCAGCCCGGCTCCTGTACCTGGAAAGCAACCAACCAGGGTCCCACCTGCCCAAGGCAGAAGCGGGGCAGAGAGAGGGAAGGTGAGGAGGGGAGGGCAGCCTGGCGAAAAGACTTGCAAATAGCCGCCTCTCTACTCCAGTGGCCCTGGGCTAACAGAGGCAGGGAACCATGGGGAGATCAGGTTCCCTGGTCCCCACTTGCCCCTCTTCCCTCTCCCCAAACAGGCCTAGGACACTCCTACCACCTTGGAAGGGGAGTAGGAATGTGAACTTGGCCTGGCTATAAACGAAAGATTTGGGGAAGAGCAGTAGTGTGCAGTCCTTAAAAGCACAGGCAGTGTTTAGAGTCACACAGAATTCACCACTTTCAACTGTGTGACTTGGGGCAAGTTCTCTGAACCTCACTGGGCTGGTTTCTTCTGTAAAACCAAGACAGCCAGCCTCGTGAGGGGCCTATATTCCCAGCTACTCCACAGGCTGAAGCTGGTGGATAGCTCGACCTATCCCTCCTTCCTGCCTTAAAAAAATGAGGGTAATACTATTTTTTGAGGAGTTTTCAGAAGGAGTCTGACAAAATTCACATAAAAGTATGTACTCAGAAAATGCTTTTTTTTTTTTTTGAGACAGAATCTCACTCTGTCACCTTAAGTAGAGTGCCGTGGCATCATAGCTTACAGCAACCTCAAACTCCTGAGCTTAAGCCTCAGCCTCGGAGTAGCTGGGACTATAAGCACCCGCCACAACACCTGGCTATTTTTAAATTTATTTTTATTTTTTTTAAAATAGAGATGGGGTGGTCTTGCTTTTTGCTCAGGCTGGTCTCAAATCTGTGAGCTCAAGCTATCCACCCACCTCAGCCTCCCAGAGCACTAGGATTACAGCCATGAGCCACCGTGCCTGGCCCTGGCTATGTTTTTAGAGACAGGTCTGGCTCTTACTCAGGCTGGTCTCAAACTCCTGAGCTCAGGCAATCCACCTGCCTCAGCCTTCCAAAGTGCTAGGATTACAGGCATGAGCCACCTGCCTGAGTAGAAAATACCATTGTTAAACCAGTACCACCTTTTTGTACCTGGCCTATGACTATGCTGTGCTCATTTTCTCGCCTAGAAAATGGGTTGGCAGCACCTCCCTGATAGGAGTAAGTGAATTAACAGATCTGAAATGCTTAGGACAGAGGATTGCCCAGAGAATGCTTCAAATGTCACTTTGTTTTGGTTGCTATCATTATTGCTCTTGTTCTGTCAACCCGTGCCCTCAGGAACTCTAGACACAGCACTAGGGCCAGAGAGGTTTTAATCCCCAGAGACATTTAAGATTTGAGAAAATATTGGGGTGGCGCCAGTGGCTCAGTGAGTAGGGTGCCAGCCCCATATACCGAGGGTACCAGGTTCCAACCCAACCCTGGCCAAACTGCAACAACAACAAAAAGATTTGAGAAAACATTATTAGCCTCAAAATATAAAAGGAAAACTGCAAAATCAATATTAGTGACTATTTTCTCTGTATATGTGTATTTCTCCCCATGTGCTGTAGGATGGATTAGACACATGCAGTTGTGAGAAAGCAGGACTTCCGTATGATTTACATTTACTCTGTACTAAAAGATTTCTATGGATTAGCTGAGTCTTCAGAAGTCCTCTGTGGGGGTTGGTACTGTTATCATCCCCACGTTAAGAATAAGAAAACTGGCTCGGCACCTGTGGCTCAAGTGGCTAAGGCGCCAGCCACATACACCTGACCTGGTGGGCTGGAATCCAGCCCGGGCCCACCAAACAACAATGATGGCTGCGACCAAAAAACATAGCTGGGCATTGTGGCGGGCACCTGTAGTCCCAGCTACTTGGGAGGCTGAGGCAGGAGAATCAGTTGAGCCCAGGAGTTGGAGGTTGCTGTGAGCTGTGATGCCACAGCACTCTACCCAGGGCCATAGCTTGAGGCCTATGCAGAAAAAAAGAATAAGAAAACTGAGAGTCAGAGAGGGCAAGCACATTTCCCTTAGCCACATAGCTGGTATGTGGTAAAGTGTCCCAACTAACCCCAGAACCTCCCTCTTAACCACTACACTATCCTACATGCTCAAGTGCACAAATTTCTGATGTCCAGGGTAGAACTCCAGCTCTCAGGCCCTTCTCCCATTCTCTGCACATTGTTAAAGTTTCCAGTGTGAGCAGAGAGAGAGAGAGAAGGAAGGAAGGCCCAGTAAGGATTGAAATGAAAATTCTTTACAGCAGCGGTTCTCAACCTGTGGGTCGCAACCCACAGGAACTGTATTAAAGGGCGGCAGCATTAGGAAGGTTGAGAACCACTGCTCTACAGCTTGCTGGAGTCAGATTTAATCTGGTTTAAAGACAATTAGGAATTGTGATGTTTCTAGCATACCTGTGTTATGGCTGCAAAGTCCTGCAACCATACAACCTTTATCTTATTTAATTCTCAAAAGAACCATGTTTCCATTTTACAAATGAGAGAAACACTGTGGCTCAGTGAGTAGGGTGCTGGCCCCATATACAGAGGGTGACGGGTTCAAACCCAGGCCCCACCAAACTGCAACAAAAAATAGCTGGGCATTGTGGCCGGCACCTGTAGACCCAGCTACTCGGGAGGCTCAGGCAAGGGAATTGCCTAAGACCAAGATCTGGAGGTTAATGTGAGCTGTGATGCCACAGCACTCTACCGAGGGCGACAAAGTGAGACTCTGTCTCTACAAAAAAATAAAAATAAAAAAATAAATGAAAGAAGCAAAGTTCCTAGAAATTCAGAGACTCTTTCACAGAGCTGGGAAGAGGTAGAATGTGTCAGAATCTGAGCTATCCTCCTAATATCATGATTGTCTAGAAGACTTTTTCAAGGAGCTAGGGGTTACAGGGATGGGGGCAGGCAGGTACTCAGGCCTCCATAAGGAAGTGTGGTGTGAGGACAGGAGCAACTAAGGTGCCAGAGGCTAGAGGATGAGTGGGAATGAGCCAGGAGATAAGGGCAGGGAAGAAAGAATCAGGCGTAAAGGCCCACAGACAAGAGAGAAATGGCTGGTTCTCTCAATAACCAGTAGTTTGGACAAGGCAGGAAAGAGAAACTGGCCAAGAACAAGGCATTTATAACCACCACTGACTACTGTCCCACCCTACCAGTCAAACCTCTTAGATAGCATCATGAGCTGGGACCTTGCCCCTACAGACGATGCAATGGGATGGTGGGGAGCTTGGCCTGGGGTCACCTCTTGGTAGCCCCAGTTCTTCCTCAGGCTTCAACTCCCTTCCCTTCCTCCGTTCAACCATTGCTCAGGGATGAGTTGTGTCAAATGAAATCAAAACATTGCCTGCCCTGGCACCTTCCTGCATCCCCCTGATTTCTGTCATAGCATTCTCAAAGTGCCTTATGGCCAAACTGGGCCAAGTCATACGGTTTACTTCAATGGTTTTTAAACTTCAGTGTGTGTTCCATTCACTGATGATATTGTTAAGGTGTAGATCTTGATTTGGCACATCTGGGAAGGAGTCTGACTTTCTCTATTTCAATCATGACCTTAGCAAACGCTGATGTTGCTGACCATGGATCACACTTTGAGGAGCACCATCTGGTCAACTCTTACGGAGCTCCTACAATATGCTGGGCATTGTGCCGGCTACTGCCTATACATTTTCTAATTTAATAATTCCCATCACCTTCTGAAGTGGAACTTACTGTTTTTAATTTTCAGAATAGGAAATTGAGGATCAGAAAGATTAAATATTTTACAAAGTTAGTAAGTGGCAGAGCTAGGCTTCAAACTTGGGTCTGTCTGACTCTAGAGCTCATACTGGATATCCTATTCAGAAAGCCTGCTGTGGACTGAATTTTGTACCCCCTAAATTTATATATTGAAGCCCTAGTATATCTGTGATTGCAGTAAGGAAGTAATTAGTTTTAAATGAAACTTCATATAGGTGAAGCCCTAATCCAATAGGATTACTGTCCTTAAAAGAAGAAACTCCGGAGACTTTGCTCTGTCTCTCTGTTGTGTTCAAAGCCAAGAAGAAAGCCCTCACCAGGAATTAAACTGGCTGAAACCTTGATCTCGGACTTCCAGCCTCCACAACGATGAGAAATAAATTTCTGTTGTTCAAGCTGCTCAGCTTGTGGTATTTGTTATGGCAGCCCAAACAGACTAAGACTGGGGCCCCACTGCTTACTGCTAGTCAGCCAAGGATGCCAATTAAAACAAGTGTCTCCTCCTTTTTGCAAATGCTGCTCTGCCCAAACAGAGCAGGACTGGGGAAGAACCGAAAAAATAATAATGATAATGATGATTCACACCTAGGCCAAAGCTAAGTATAGGACTCACAAAATGAACACACAATAAATCAAGCTCAGAACGTGGAGCCACCCAAAACCCTACACCTTAAATCCAAACATGTTTCATGAGGAAACAGGAAATGGCACAACAATGAGGTAATGTCCAGTAATTTGCTGCATGTACTGACATAGCTGAGTCTGCATTCTTGGGGGGAGTGAATAGGTATAATTAATAAACAAATCTCTGGCCCCTGAAGTTTAGCCAAGTCGTCTTAGCTGGGAATCAGTGAGAAACGTGAGTCTGGCTGATCCTCCTAGTGGAAAAACTAAATACTGAGTAAAATATTAAACAAAATATCTTTTTAAGTAGATCACTGAACTGATAACAAAAGTCAGTAATCCACAGACCCCACAGGGTTAAGGTTAAGGAGCCCCACAGCTGTCTAGTACTCTGAGGGTTTCTACTCAGAGACTTTGAGTTTGTCTGTTAATAGCTATGCCCTGTGAAAGGTCAGTATATAAGTCTTAGAGTCCACCTGTGATGTGGAGGGAAAAAAGATACATATATACACATATAAATTTTACTGATATAAAGGATGTGTAGCCACATTATATATAAATAATAATAATAAAATATATAATTTTGTATTGCAAATTTCATACAGGTGATTGGTTCTTACAAAATACTTGTGCTGATTTTTGCCAAACTCTTGTATTTGTAACCAACCTATCACAGCAATTCACTATAATTCTAACACAAATGTTGATTGACACTATTATTTTAAGGAGGAAAATTAAATGAAATAACAAAGACATGTGTTGGAACCTCATTCATTAGTCAATAATGTAAGTTGCTTCTTTGCTGAATCAGATAACATTCAAATACTAGAAGAATATTTCCTTGATTTTTTGTGCTATTCACAGTATAATGGCTATAGATACAACACAATTTTATATTTGTTGAGTTATCAACATTTTTCCATCACTTTAAGTCCAATCAGCAAAACAACCAAGCCTTGATTTGTAAAATTTGTTGATTTCCTTGCCATAAATTCTACCCCCATGACTGATTTAAAGCTACCAATATGACATCACTGAACACAGAACTGTAACACACACACAGCAGTCAAAGGAGGGAATCCAAACAGCAGCTGGAGAGAAAGCACAGGTAACCTACAAAGAAATGGCAATTAGACCGATGGCTAATTTCTCAACAGCAACAACTGAAGCCAGAAGAGGGTGGAATATTATCTTAGATACCTTAAGAGAAAATGACTGTAAACCAATAACTCTATGCCCAGTGAAATATCTTTCAAGAAGAATGGTAAAATAGAATCAGTCTCAGACCAACAAAAACAGAGTATGATGGGTAGCACCTGTGGCTCAGTGAGTAGGGCGCTGGCCCCACATGCCGGAGGTGGTGGGTTCAAACCCAGCCCTGGCCAAAAACTGCCACAAAAAAAAAAAAAAAAAAAAAAAAAAAAACAGAGTATGCTACCAAGAAAAATCATCATTAAAGAACATACATATACACATACATGTTTATACACACATGTATACACACATAGGGTATCCATAAAGTTCACGTGCATTTTACCAGGTTAAACTATTTAAAATTGCATATGAACTTTATGGCCACCGTGTGTGTGTGTGTGTGTGTGTGTGTAGTTTTTATGGGAAATCTCTAATAAAGTAAATTTATAGAAATATCTTCTTTTTTTTTTTTT
>CAUYRH010108794.1:0-41762 GCA_963574655.1 Perodicticus potto
AAACTATACACAATGACATTCTCTCTGCATAGTAACCAACACTGATGTGTGTACTTCAATTTTTAAATGGATTATTTATAATCCTTTAAAGTGCAATTTATTTAAAGGTTTAAAATCATAGGATGAAGGAAATGAGTAACATTAAAAAGATGACGTATTTAGATAAATTTTTCAAAATCAAAATTGTCGTCTATGGATGCCAAATTTACTTGTAATAATGACCTGCCTAGCCCCAAATTTGACTTAATTCCAAGTTAAAGATTGGCAAGAGCTCTTTATGATTTTAAACTTTTTTTAAAAATCTGTTTCAGTACAATAAAAAGAACTATGGGTCTAAAGTCGTTGCTTTAGCAGCCCTGAGTTCTAGAATCTCAATGGTATTCCTGTTAGAACTTAAGAGAATGTTAAGAAACGTCCCCATCCTACTTGAGAGGAAAATGAACTCAGTTGCTTCTGAGTCAGCAACAGAGCTATATTTGGGCTACAGTTTTATAGCTAAGATAAAGTAAAGGTTGCAAAAATGGGTGTTATCTAAAAAATAACTAGAAAATGCTTTAGAGAAATGAACTACGTTTCTAGGAGCTGTCTGATGGGATAGAAGGGATTGCAACACAAAAGCCATTCACTGCTGTAACTGAATATTGTCATTGTTTTTCTGTCCATTTTCTTTAGTTGGTGAAAATATTGATTCCAATATGTTGCTGCCTCAAAAAGATGCCCATTAGAGGATGAATAAGACTCCTTTACAATGGTAATAAAGGAGCAAAATATTTCTTAAGGCAGCAGTGCCAGCCTAATTTTATTCTACTTGAAGAATATATCACTCTTGAAAAGCCTCTTACATGAGCATCTGCAAAATAGTACAGGATGTGGTTGTACTGGCTCAGCAATTATTTATCCAGGAAGAAGATACTTTGGGTGGGAGGTGGGGGCAGAGGGGAGGGTGAGTAAAAAAACAAAAACAAAAAACTTTTCTCTCCAAGTATAAACAGAAAGCTTTAGCCAATCTTAGGAGCACTGTGATCACAGGTTTCGGCTTTCCTCAGAGTTCCTTTTTGGAAATTCTGGATGGAGCTGAGCAAGGCCCCTCGGCTCACACCATTCACAGCCTGGGGCAAGAGCTGGGCAGGCACCTCCGTGCTGGCTGGAGGCAAAAGAGCTGCTGGTGGTGGAGGCGGAGGGGGAGGAGGTGGAGGTAATGCAGACATCCCTGTGGAGGAAGAAGGCCAGAAAGGTGACAGTCACTCATTCTCTCCACAATAGCTCTGTACACATACTACTTCTCAGTCCCGGGGAGAATGGACTCAATGTTTTCCTCACCAAGTACGCACTGATTAAACAGGGCCTGCACGGTGGCTCACACTTGTAATCCTAGCCTTCTGGGAGGCTGAGGCAGGTCCATTGCCTGAGCTCAGGAGTTTCAGATCAGAGCAAAACCTGAGCAAGAGCAAAACCCTGTCTTTAAAAATAGCTGGGTGTTGTGGAAGGCACCTGTAGTCCCAGCTACTCAGGAGGCTGAGGCAAGAGAATCTCTTGAGCCCAAGAATCTGAGGTTGCTGTGAGACCCTACAGCACTCTACTGAGGGTGCCAAAGTGAAACTCTGTCTCAAAAAAAGAAATACTAAACAAAAACCTAAAAGTATCAAAGGGGAAGGATTGTCATTTCCCTCAAATAACAGTCATATGAGAAAAGACTGTAGGGACAAATATTATATATAAATAACATGAAACCATCCAAAGTGATAGTCTGAGTACATGAGGCCCTGAACCCACCTCCAAATTTTAGTAATGGTCCCCACAAAAAGAGTTCCATCCAACTGTATCAGCCAGGTCCTGGGCAGCTCTATCTACTTTTGAGCTAGCAATTAAAGACAATATCTGTATGCACAGAGTTGAGCTATCTGAATGTTAATTATTCATAAGAGATGAACAGTTCTTTAGCTGCTCCAACCCACACAATATTTCTAGGATGTGATTTAATATAAAATAACAAACCACTCAGGATTCTCAGCAAGTAACACTGTCTGCATTTCTCAGAGGAATCTGTCTGGAATAATCATTTGCTATTACGTTGCTTTAAAGAACTGTAAAATGCTAATAACTGCTAGCAATGCAAAGTGGGGGCAAAAGGGTCTCTCTCTCTGGCAAGGATGTTCTTAAGGAGGAGTCTTTCTCAAGTATCATTCTTTCCATTGGCCCAAAGAAGGGACTGCCCTAAACAGACATGTTGGCTGAAGCATCCGGAGAAACTAAAAAATTGTGCTATTCCCTAGTGGGCAAGGGCAGGCACACTGGACAGGTTTCTAAAACCTCCCTCAGCTTTCAGACACATGGACATCTGCAATTCAAATTTTATATTCTTAATCAATGAAGGAATTGTTCTCTCAGGACGAAATAAACTCTGGAAACAGGCAAAGGACTGCCTTAAAGAATTTTCCTGTGCCCCATTTCCAGTGAACCTTGCAGCTCTCTGAGATTATCTGTCGCTGTCTCTTCTCCTGGGACTACACCAAGGAGACATTCTGCTCGGAGGCTTCCCCCAGACTGCCACTGAGCTGTGGTGAAGATAGGTAAAGATACCTATGACTACTTGAGTTTGTATGGATGAGTGATTCAGGATCACCAATAAAATACCCAAATAAGTACATCCTTTTTACCAAGTGTGACAGGTAGCAACATCTTACAATTCATAGAAAATCACTTACCTTCCTTTACATCTTTACCCAAACCTAAGGCAGCTGAAATTACAGAATCACACAAATACACATACTCATGCTCTGCAATCTTGGAATTCTCAAATAATAGAGCAATACAAAATACAAATGGAGATTAAATATAGACAAATGAACAAAATGCGATTTTCATTGGTTCTACATGGTAACAACTAATAAATGAAGTTCCATTATGTTCTATACCAGTGGTTCTCAACCTTCCAAATGACACAGGTCTTTAATACAGATCCTGTAGGTCGTGACCTACAGGTTGAGAACCGCTGTTCTATACTAAAGCAGATTGTGGGAAAGTGTTCCTGGCCCTATGTCACAGGGTTATAAAGAGAAAAAGGATTTGAAGCCTGATGTAACTGTTGAGGTGAGAAAACTGTGGAGAATAAAAGACCAATGAAATACCAGGAGGTGTAGAAAATTCCACTGAAGGCCCTTGGAACTGAGTCTCTTGACTGTAGTGTCAAGTGGGCTCAGAGGAGTGAGCTCTGCCCACTTAGGGATGCATGGATGCCACTGCCCTGCGCCCAGGCACTCTCACCTACTGACTAGTAAAGTGCAGCAGAATTTGGACTTGACAAGCAGGCCATCACTCACCAGGAGCTGCAGGGTTTCTGCCCCCAGCTTTGTGCTTCTTCCCCAGGCAGAAGAATCACCGTATGGTTAAGGACAAGAAGGCAGGGTGAGGTTTTACTAAAGGCATGGAACTGGCTATCCAGAGACCAGTTATGCCTCCAGATGAGAATTTTGGGAGGCTAGAGATAGGCCTCAGAGGCTGGGTCAGGGGTATAGCTACCATCTTGGTGCAGGACAAAACTTGGCCTCAGAGAGAACCAACCCCTGACTTGGGCCTCATTAGCACGCACTCAAAATTAAAAGTGTAAATTTACTACCACAGGGTTTGGAAGTCAGAAATGGGGTTTGGTACATGGATCTTCATTTTCCAAGTAAAAGCCGAAATTCTTGTTGTTTTAAACAAATGCCTTTGAAAATGGAGGTAGTGGCCAGGTGCAGTGGCTCATGCCTATAATCCTAGCACTCTGGAAGGCTGAGGCGGGTGGATTGCTTGAGCTCATGAGTTCGAGACCAGCCTGAGCAAGCGTGAGACAGCCCCCACATCTCTACTAAAAATGAAAAACACAAGAAAAAAAACTGAGACAAGAAGATCACTTGAGCCCAAGAGTTTGAGGTTGCTATGAGCTGTAACGCCACGGCACTCCACCAAGGGTGACAAAAAAAAAAAAAAAAGAAAGAAAGAAAGAAAATGGAGGTAGTATAAATAGATAAACTGCCCAAAGCTCTACAGTAGCCTGTGCCTCTAAAGCATGTGGATACTGAGGGCTATGTGAAAGGAGAGGCTGCTCATCCAAGGGTAAAGAGCAAGGTTACCCTGACTGCTCACAGGGTGCCACACCAGTCCCAAGGGCTTGATGTCCTGGGAGGGCCACTCCTCACTCTGGTGGATCTTGATTGTGTGTGTTTAGGGCAAGGCAGGCCAGACCCCAACTTGTCAGCTAGGACATTCAGGAGGGGAAAAGGTCTGCGAGTCAGAAGGTCAAAACTGGAGGAGGCAGAACACAGACCTGGGACTCACAGTCTCTGGCTACAAGTGCCACTGATTGCCTTTGGCTTTTTTTTCTTTCCTTTTCCATGGTCTACAAGCTTCCTTTAAAGGTCCATCAGGGACTAAGCTACCACACAATGGTAACAATATGTGAAACTGGGGGTAGAGGGACCAAAGGCCATGTTAGTGATTTGGCCTGTGACAAACATGGGAATAACTGCCTGATGCCCGAGCTTCCTCCATGCCTTAAATGTGAGTGAGCTCCCCCGTCAAGAGGCCTCTAACAGCCCTTATCCCCAGGCCATAGACAAGAGCAAACAGACTTCATGTTAGATGGTGGCAACTGAATTCACACAGGGGATGGGGGATGCTCCAGGCCAGCCTAACTTTAATTATGACCAGGTTGGTCCTGATTGCTCCAATCTCATTTTCTCTTAGACAAAAACCCTAAAAGCCAACCCCCAAATCCCCACCACCAAACCAAATGGGAGCCTGGCCATCCAACAGAGGCCTGAAAAGGATGCAGACTGATGCAGTGAGAGCAGCAGCCAGACCCAGGGAGGAGCACCAGGACAGAAACAGCCCCCCAGACACGTGGGAAGGACACCTGAGGGTTCCCTTTCCTCAGACCGATTTTAGTAGTTAGCTGTGGGCAATCTACAGAGCTTTGTAGCTCAAAGGTCCTTTGTGGTCCATGCATATAGGTGGAGAGGGCAAGTGGCCACTTGACCACATGAGAGCAACACCAAACTTACTAGCTACCCTTGGGAGAGAATGGAGAGCTGTAACCCATAGGAGCAAGTCAGCCCCCCACTCTTGGAACCACCTTCTCCTTTTACTTCAGGAGATAAAGAGGATGTACTCATGTTCCAACTTGACAATTATTAAGGATGCTTTAAAAAGAACTATTTTCCCCATGATTAGTAAAAGGCCAGTAAGTAGTCTCTCTGTAATCGGACACTGTTAATTCTTCATCGGAGTAACTAGGAATCAACATTTTTACAGCAATGGGACTTGGAAAGTCATGGTTTCCTAAATTAAAATATACCAAAATGCCATGCAGTTGATTGGTTGGTTTTAGGTTGTATTTTAAAACTAAAATCAAAGTGAAAATGAAGATTTTGAAGGTCATGATGAAAAATGAAATGAATATAGATGAAGTTACTTGGGTGCTTTTTAAAGATGCTGTATTTCATTTAAATATTCAGATAAGGAAATAGTCTCAAATCTGCTTTCCTATTTGTTTATCACTTCAGTGATTGAGATGCATTGGGTCCTATTTCACATACAGAAACAGAGCATCTTTAAAGTTAGAGAAATCAGCATAGTTTACTTTACCGAAAATTCACGTTCAAAATGGTGCATGCTCTACTGAAAACAGCAAAGAGAAAGAAAAAGAGAGAGGGGACACAAGTCATTATCCAGATTTTAGTGTTATTTAATCAAATAGTAACAGACAATAAAATATTAGTCTGAATCACATGTGAATATTCTTTCTGCAAAACTGGGATATACTTAAATTATCTACGAAATGTACGGTTTGAAACACGATTGTGATCCTTTTAGGACATAGCAAATATGACCAATGAATCACTTTCCTCTTCACATTCTTCTTCTAAGCCAGTTAGGTGCTATTTTTATGTATTTACAGGTACAACACTCACTTCAGAAGAGCCAGGAAGGTTTTACCCCATCTGAAGAGCAGAACAGAGGCAAGCAGTGTACTTAGTTCTGCTATTAAACAAGGACAGTTTATCAAGAGGGGAGAAAAAGGAAAACTCACCACTTTTTCCTAAGCACGTCTTCTAGAATACAACACACACTTGTCTTTTTAGCACTGGGAAGTGTAAGAGCAGGACTTAGGCAGAGCCCCTGGGTAGGTGGCCTTCCAAGCAAGAGCCCATGGCCCACCTTCCCAGAGGCTGCTGTGGTCTAGAGACTGAACTGAGCAGTGAAACTTACTTAAGACTATCAAACTATCTTTAAAAAAGAAAGCAAATGCTTTCCTTGTCTTCTTTTCAACTGACCAGATTCTGGGTTAAATGTGAAGAGTCATGCTTTCCCAGACAGTGAATCCAAGAGTTCCCAGAAACCCACCTCTGCCCCACTGCCTTCTCCTGGGGACAGCCTGGGAAAGAGACCGCATGTGGGGCAGGGCTGGGCAGGCTGATCACGCACAGCTAGGACAGCACTGGGAGAAATAAGGATGGGGGGAGACTCTGGGGAAGGCTCACACACTTGGGGCTCGGGCTTTTGAGTGTGGGAGGACGGCTATGAGTGGGCACAGCAGGCCGCAGCAGCAGATACAAGGGCAGGGCCCACACATACCTCAGAGATGCACTGCAGGGCAGAGCTCTTCACACCCAAGATGACCACTGCTTTGTAGTATGTGTAGCTTATAAGACAGGCAATTCTTATGACTAGACATCAATTTTGAACCTAGAATGGGTTTTAGACTATGATTTGGCTATGCAAATTCTGGAAATTCTACCACTTCAAATAAATTATCTCTCTTTATGTGCCTTATTAAGTCTATTTTTTTCTTATTAATTTTTTTTTTTTACTGGAAACTCCATATTTTCTGCCTTCCTTATAAATTCTTAACCTTCTTTCCTGTTACTTAATCTCTCAGTCACTCTCTGTGCCCAAAAGGGTCTGTTTTCCCTCCTCCAGCCCTCCAGATTCAAAACTTCCCTTTCCTTCCACTCATTACAGACTGAGTTTTCTGTAACCTGCCAGCTCTCTTGAATCAAAATTATTGCTCAAAATATAAACTTCATGCAAGAAGGACTAGAATTCTATGATTGTAAGGCATTCATAGCTTCTACTTGGCACACTTTACTGCCTATACAGCCTTGCCATATACACTATCTACCAAATAAGAGCAGGAATTCCTTTAAAAGTAGCTTCAGGCTCGGCGCCTGTGGCTCAACGGGCTAAGGCGCCAGCCACGTACACCTGAGCTGGTGGGTTCAAATCCAGCCCGGGCCTGCCAAACAACAATGACGGCTGCAACCAAAAAATAGCCGGGCTTCGTGGCGGGTGCCTGTAGTCCCAGCTACTTGGGAGGCAGAGGCAGGAGACTCGCCTGAGCCCAGGAATTGGAGGTTGCTGTGAGCTGTGATGCCACAGCACTCTATCCAGGGTGACAGCTTGAGGCGCTGTCTCAAAAAAAAAAAAAAAAATAGCTTCAAAGAATGGAAATCAGTTGTCCAAGGTCACAATTAAAAAGTAGTAGAACTGCCAGGTGCGGTGGCTCACTCCTGTAATCCCAGCACTGTGGGAGGCTGAGGAGGGAGAATTGCTTGAGCTCAGGAGTTTGAGACTCGCCTGAGTGAGAGTGAGAACTGGGCGCGGGCCCCATATACCGAGGGTGGCGGGTTCAAACCCGACCCTGGCCAAACTGCATCAGAAAATAGTTGGGTGCTGTGGTGGGTGCCTGTAGTCCCAGTTACTCGGGAGGCTGAGGCAGGAGAATCGCCTAAGCCCAGGAGCTAGAGGTTGCTGTGAGCTGTGACTCCATGGCACTCTACTGAGGGTGATAAAGTAAGACTCTGTCTCTAAAAAACAAAAAAAGAAAAAATGGAAAAACCCAGCTGGGCACCACAGCGAGCGCCTATAATCCCAGCAGCTTCCGGAGGCTGCGGCAGCAGGATGCCCATAGCCCGAGTCTGAGGTTGCAGTGAGCTATGACGCCATTGCACTCTGCTCAGGGGCATAGAGTGGGACTCTGTCTCAACAACAACAACAAAACCCAAAGAAATAAAAATAATGAGCAGGGAAATAAAAAAAAAAAAAAAAGAAAGAAAGTAGTAGAACTATGAAGCTAGGACTCAAGCCCAGGTTTGCTGACTCTACGTTCAGGGTTATTTTCATACTAATGAGGTGCAGTGTTTGACAGCAGTGTACCCCGAAAAAGAGAGACACTCGATAAATTGGTGTGATGAATGAACAAAGAAAGACCAATTAGAATCCTTGCTCTAGCATCCCCTCAACTTGTATGACCTTGGCTAAGGTCTCTTAACCCTAGTGGAGCCTCAGTTTTTTCATCTGTAAAATGGAACTATGTGGGAATCCACACACAGTAGATAGGACAGGAAAGTATGCAGGAAGATTAAATAAAACAATGACTATAAATCATTTAAGCAATGCCTGGCACAGAATGACCATTCAAAATATGTTGGATATGATTATCTTAAATAACAACAATAATTTAGGGCCTCCTGCTTACTTGACTTTCCTACTTTTTTGTAAACCACTTAAAAAAAAAAAATAGCAAGGCACCAGGCGTGTCTTCTCCCAAAGGAGAGGGTGGGATAAAATATTTGTGTGTGAATAAATGGAGACCTTTTAAACTCAGCTCCATGAATTCAGAGTACAAACACTAATTGGTGACATTTACCATGAAATAAGTGAGGATAAAGAGTTTTAAATTTCTTAAAAGAAAGACCTTCCTGAGGCAGGAAACAACTTTTAGCAGAAAAGAAAGTGAAATAATAGGGGTTTTAGCAGAAGAGTGGGATGGGGTGAAGACTACTTATGGAAATTTAGGGAAATGATATTTCTTGCCCTCCCATCAATTTGGTAAGGACCTCAAGAGGAGGCCCCAAGAAAGGGAGCAGGAGTGAGGAAGGGAGGGGCCCCAGCCCTGAAGCAACTGCTGGAAAGGGTAAGATTCCTTCACTTAGAAACAGCTGTTACTTCTGCCCTGTCCTAAAAGAAACTGAGATTAAATCCCCTTTTAGCTACCATAAATGTGCCTAAAATGGTCACTTTCAGGAAGAAAGTCACTGCTGCCCAACTCAGCTTATTCAAATGGATCTATTGCCGAGCAAACGGCCAAAGGGCAGATTCCACAGTGGATTTAGAGTATGTTCAGTTAGAAAGAACTATGAGATGGTCTCCTCTAACTTCTGCCTTTTTGCCCCCTACAGGTGAAGTAACCAAAACCCAAACATGGACGTGACTCAGTAACTAAATGGTATTTCGAGGTCTCCATGCCAGGTGCTCTCCTAAGCCCCTTACATGTGGAACTCACTAAACTCTCATAATAACCTGACAGGGCAGGCACTGCTATTATCCTCATTTATAAATGGTAAGCCTGAAGCACAAGTAAGTCAAGTGCCTGGCCCAAGGTCCCAGAATCAGCAACTGGTGGCCTTAAAGCTTGGGGTCGCCAACCCACAGTGCAGTTCTTAAGGGTTCCCAGGTCAAGTTGTATTTGAGATGCTACATTTCTCAAAGAATTCTCAGGAATTCTTTTTCAATACTAGTTCTTGAAAAGAAAGACTTTTCTTAATTTATGAAAGCTGAATTTTATTATAAGGCTTGATTTTGCTTCTATATTAGCATGCTTTAAAAAGAAAACATAACAGGCTCAGCGCCTGTGGCTCAACGGGCTAAAGCGCCAACCACATACACCTGAGCTGGCAGGTTCAAATCCAGCCCGGCCCGACAAACTACAATGACGGTTGCAACCAAAAAATAGCTGGGCGTTGTGGCGGGCGCCTTAGTCCCAGCTACTTGGGAGGTGGAGGAAGGAGACTCGCTTGAGCCCAGGAGTTGGAAGTTGCTGTGTGAGCTGTGATGCCATGGCACTCTACCCAGAGCTGGAGGCTCTGTCTCAAAAAAAAAAGAAAAAGAAAAGAAAACATAACAGCTCAGCAAATATAGCTCAGTGGCTAGGGCCCCAGCCACATACACCGGAGCTGGAGGGTTCAAATCCAGCCCAGGTCTGCCAAACAGTAAACAACCAAAAAAGAAAATAGCCAGGCATTGTGGTAGGTGCCTATAATCCCAGCTGCTTGGGAGGCTGAGGCAGGAGAATCCCTTAAGCCCAAGAATGTGAGGTTGCTGTGAGCTGTGACGTCACAGCATTCTACCAAAGGCAACATGGTGAGACTCTGTCTCAAAACAAAAACAAAAATGTAAACTTTGCCTAGAAGTTAAGATGTAAATTGGAGTAAATATGATTCAAGATGGGCATCGTGCAGAGAGGCATTTAGACAGATAAGACCAACAAGAAGTCAGCCTCTTGACCTGCAAAGAGGAACATTCTAAGCATGGCCAACTAGACAGAAGTTGCCACCCCTAGGCTCACAGTCTTGCCCTCACTAGGCAGTCACCTTGAAAGTAGACCAAGCCTATGAAAGTCAAAGGTTTACTATGCATCTCCCACAGGTACAACATCAGAAGGCAAATACCTGTTTGCATCTCTCTGATGCTTTGCATGGATGGAACAGTGTTCAAAATGGTGTTTGTTAATGGACTAGTTTTTCAGATGAAGATTCTTAATTTAAGGGGAACTATTGGGAGAAAAATTACCCTGGTCAGATCCCGAAGGAAAGCATTTGCCTGGATTGTGCCCACCATTTGGAGCTCCTGAGAGGTGCTAGAAATGTGACTCCATAAGAGATGGGGCCTTGTCTGTCTGTTTCTGTAATCCAAGGCCAAGCACAGTCACTGGAAAACCCCAGGCTCTTAATAAATGTACCCTGAATACATATTGAATGAATAAACTCTCTGTGGGCACCCTGTTTAGGGCGTGAAATGCTAGGTTGCCAGGCAAATGCTAAGTATTATTAATAGCTATCATTTTTACCAGTTGCATTATAAGAAATGCCCAGCAGAGGTCAGAGCTCCGGCTGAATCAATTTCCTCAACACCAACACTGAAAGGAGTCAATATCTACTAGGAACCTTTTATCTCTGCCAGGCATTTTCCTTGTGGCCTCACACTTTCCCCCTCTAAATCCTCAAGACTCTTTTTCAAAGAGGGTACTGTCAAATTCACAGGAATGGTTCCTATCACTCCCATTCACATGAGACAAAGTTTTTCTAACACTGTCTATAATTATAAGAGTCTTCCTTTTATTGTCTCATCCTAAAAGTTACCTCATCTCATGCAAACTTGCCACTATATGGGAAAGCTCCCATTTAAAACACAGGTACAGGCTTGGCACCTGTAGCTCAGAGGCTAGGGCACCAGCCACGTATACGAGAGCTGGTGGGTTCAAATCCAGCCTGGGCCTGCCAAACAACAATGACAACTACAACCAAAAAAAAAAAAAAAAAAATAGCCAGGCATTGTGGTGGGCACCTGTAGTCCCAGCTACTTGGGAGGCTAAGGCAAGAGAATCACTTAAGCCCAAGATCTTGAGGTTGCTGTGAGCTATGATGCCACAGCACTCTACCAACAGCAACATAATGAGACTCTGTTTCACAAAAAATAAAAATAAAAATAGATAAAACACAGGTACTTTAAAGAATTCCCCCCAAAGTCCAAATAGACTGTAAATTCCTCAAGGCATTTAAAGATGAGAACTGGTAGTTAACTGCCCAGAGCCAAGTCTACGTCTAATGCACACAAGGTACTCTATATAGACACCTCCCTTGTTAAAGGAGGCTTATAGATTCTCACTATTTTCTCCAATTCTCTTAATATGTCCAAGTAGAGTTAAATTAACCCTATCATCTAGAAAATGGCTCAACATTGTCTGGGCAGTAGATTGCCAGAAATTTCTGATCAACCTAATCAAGTCACCTCTACAGAAGACAGAAGTCTATTTTCTGTCTTGATCAATATTTGGGGGCTTTCCTGTAAAATCTGCTGACAAAGTCAGGCAAACACAAGAATATCATCCCCATGAGCCAAGTATTTTGCTACTTTAAACAGGCCCTGTCCTCAGAGCATTCTATAATAAGCCACCAGTAACCACCATAGGCCAGTAAAAAAGAGCTGCCCACCAGCCATCAGTAAGTAATTTAAACTAGTCCCCCTACATCTGCTTATGTTGTTTTCTTAGGAGGGTCAATTAGAAGCATTTGAGAATAGATGAATAAGGCTCTTCATAGCTCCTGGGTGCTGCCTTAAATATTAATAAATATGATATCAACAGATATGTTAATCCCCCACCAATGATTCTCCCTTAAAGCAGGTGCAGAAAGCCGTCCAAACACAGCCAGCAAGCTTTAAGTGGAAGAACCAGCTTCCTGGACATTGAGAATATGTGATTCATTTAAGAAGCAAAAGGAGACACTGGTGCCCCAATGTGTTTTTATGAGGTTTGCAATGTGAGAGATCTTAGAAAGATCTTAGTTCAAAAAGAAAAGAAGGAAAGATACCCACAAAATTAGAGATTATTTTCATACACAGTCCCCGAGATAAATTCTTCTTACATTTTTCAAACACAACTTACAGTATCTGATTTAATTCACAATAGTTAATGACAGGAAAACTTCCATGTAATTAAATGTATTACAAAACAGAATAGAGTACAGTTACCAGAAAATCAGAAACTCGGGGTTATTTCCCTCCTGCGCTTAGGTATCTCACCAGGTTTGCTCTGTGACAAAACTGACAATTATGCATGTCAGACACCCTGAGGAAAGAGCTCTGGTAGGACAGGGTCCCTGGGCAGGAGCGCATTTATTTTCTTCAGCTGAGCATAAACAAAGACAAGCTCTGATCTGAGGAGCCCTGTGTGAGGCATTTTAGCAGAGAGCGAGCTCAAGCTAGCGGGTGACTAGTGGCCCTGAAACCAGTTCATTCCCTGTGACATCTGAGCTTGGAAATCTAGACCCTCTTGCTCTCCCAAATAACACCATTAATTTATACTCCCACTGGTCTCTCTTGAGAAGGCTGCTTCTGTCTACCCCTGAAATGCTTGGGCCAAGGTGGGAAAAGAAACGGCCCTGCTCCTTCTGTTGGTGAAGTGAAGGGAGGTATGTGACTCTCCCCCATTACTAACCTGACGTAGAGGGTGGAGTTGGTGATGATGGAGATGTGAGAGGTGAGCTGGCCCCAGATCCTGCTAAAATAAAACACAGAGAAACACCCTTATGGGGACAAAAGCTAGACATTTGGAATTTGGCCCAAGCTGCTGTCTGAGATTCTTCACTTGGCTTACTGTGTAGGTCTTATGGAACAAGGTGACGAGGGAAAGAACATTGAGACTTGACCCAGTGACGACAGGCTTTAGCCCCAGTGCAGGGTCTGCTGCCTTCGCCAGGCCACTGAAGGCTCCTTGCCTCCCGCTGCCCCCCACAGCCTGCCTGGTTTGAAACCACCTTTGCACAATCACTGGCTTAAGCAATCGACTGCAGTATCTCATCCTAACCTAATCTGTATCCCTAGACAATGACAAATTACAGTGGTCACAAGCAATATAGGGGTCAGAAAGGTGAAGAGCAGCCTAGTGGCGCCCTCTCTAAGGGAAGCAAGAGCTCACTACAGAATCTACCCAGTAAAGCTTTTTGTAGAAGTTCCATTTTATCAGCAGGTACATTCAATTAGATAGGGACAGCCTACTTGTGGATTTGCCAGGTCATTTCTTACCTGAAATTTAGTAAATATACATAATTATATTAAAACAATGTGTAAAATCCCATGTGTTGCATGATGCTTCTGGACCTAGTAACCTTATTACATTTTTAATATTCTCAAGTTCTCAGCATCTTCCTATTGCTTAGAAATGTATGGAAAATATCCCTTCATCCTGACATAAATAGCCCAATGAGCAGACAGAGGTTCCCACATAATCCTCTTCTATGGAGATATAAAGCCCCCTCTTATACAGGGAGGTCCTACAGAGAGGCTAACAGTCAGCCATTAACCAAAGCTCCCTAATCTGGTGCTTCCTGGGCTGACATCATAGGCACCTGAAGGGAGGGTTGTAGTCACATGCCCCTAAGAAGCCACCACGGTCTGTCTGGTTAAGCCTCCAGCCATCACCTCACTCACTACCCATAGGACATGCTGGTGCTGCACTGTCACTGGGCATGATGAGAAATATCCTAATTAGACCATACCTCCTCCAGTTTAATACCTTTCCATTATTTGCAATAAATATTCCCTCAGCTCCCTATAAAGTATGAGAGGTGTTTTACTGAAAAAAGAGGTTAAACTCAATGCATGCTGCTTTCATATTTTTGATAGTGTTAATAGATATTAATAGGGAGAAAGCTGAACTTGTGATTCTAGTAGGGTCTGGGAATAATCTGTACATTTCCATCAACAACTGCTACTTCACTTTCCTAAACTCCTTGAGGGCACAAAAGTGTCTTAAAGTATTTGGAGCTCCATTTAGCTGCACGTAGCACAGAACTTTGCAGGCAGGCAATGTCTCAGGAAGGTGGAGAGCACAAAGTCAGGCTTTCTCTGTAAAGAATGAGCGATAGGCTCAGTGCCTGTAGCTCACTCAGTGGTTAGGGCACCAGTCACATACACCGAGGCTGGTGGGTTTGAACTTGGCCTGGGCCTGCTAAACAATGACAACTGCAACTAAAAAACAGAGGGGTATTGTGGCCGGCACCTGTAGTCCCAGCTACTTGGGAGGCTGAGGTGAGAGAATGGCTTAAGCCCAAGAGTTTAAGGTTGCTGTGAGCTGTGATGCCACAACACTCTACCAAGGGTGACACAGTAAGACTCTGTCTCAAAAAAATAAAAAAAGAATGAGCTGATAGAAAGATTGCTGGCTGGAGACCTGAGTCTCAGCCTAATGATGACAAGGACTGGTCTATGTTCATCCCATCGACCAGGGAAAAAACAGATTTTCAACTCTGAAATGACATGCTGACTACAACAGCATTCACCCCTAAGAAGCCTGCCTTGGTCCTCATTGGGACCTCCCCTTCTTCCCCAGCCTGGACTCTGCAGCAGTGTCAGTGCAGTTCTCACCCTCCTTCTGAAGTCTCTGGTCTTTCTCCATTCCCACTCTTCTAATTCTCAGCTGGACCACACCTCCTGTATTCTCCAGCTGCAGTCTATTCACCTTGTGCACTTCTCCGTTTCTTTCCTATTGTAGGCAGACATCCTCCTTGCCAACTTTACTGAGAAGACTGAGGCATGATCCGTGAACACCCTCAATTTCCTCCCTCCCTTCCACTTCTAAACTTCTCTGCCTCTTTGCCTGCCGCTCCTCACTCCTCCTTTCTCCAAAAAAAAGATGCATAAATAGCCGGGCATTGTGGCGGGCGCCTGTAGTCCCAGCTACTTGGGAGGCGGAGGCAGGAGACTCGCTTGAGCCCAGGAATTGGAGATTGCTGTGAGCTGTGATGCCACGGCACTCCATCCAGGATGACAGCTTGAGGCTCTGTCTCAAAAAAAAAAAAAGATGCATAGATTTCCTCCAAAGCAGAAAGTGACATCTGGCTTCTTGGTTTTCTAGCACTCCAATCATTTTCTTTTTTGTACTTGTAGTGTGCCCACCACAATGCCCAGCTATTTTTTTCCTTGCAGTTGTCATTGTTGTTTAGCAGGCCCGGGCCAGGTTTGAATCTACCTGCCTCATTGTATGTGGCTGGCGCCCTACCCACTGAGCTACAAGGCACCACCTATTTTCCTTTTTGTATCTTCAAATTCTCCCTCTCTGCTCGGTGCTTCCTTTGCCTAAAAGTATAACCCACTATCCTTCAACTGCCCCAAATCTCCCCTTCCCTTGGCCCTCTAGGGCTGAGCTGAAGCTGCCTGGTTGAGGATGAAACCTTCCCTTCTTTATGCGGAACTCTACTTTACAGATTCATAAATTAGAAGAATGGAAAGGCCCCGGGGATTATTCAACCTGGCTCTGATTTCCAAAGACAGGGACATTAAGGAAGCGGAGCTGGCAAGGGGCAACTGGGAGTGGCAGTGAGGACTGGCAACTCAGGCCAGTGCTCTTTGTACCATCTTGGCCTGTCAGGAGTGATGCTTCTTGCCATCCCACACACCACTGAGTCCTTTTCTTAATCCACACAGGAAGGCACATCCTCCTACCATGTGGGGTCCATAGCAGAGGGAAGGATTTAAGATCATTTCTGTTCATGTAGGCTCTACTAAAAACCAGGAGGCATTGAATTTTATGCTGGGTCTGTTTTTTTTCTTCCCTGGCTAATGCTCCTGTGCCTTTGGTGGTCTAGTCTTGCCATCAGTGAAGAGGTTGTGCTAACTGACAACCTGGGGTTTTTTCTAGCACTTGAGTCCTGTGAGCCTGTGAATGCTGTTGGGATCCTTCATTATTCTCCATATTCATTACTATACAGCCTGGTCTTTGGCCGCCAGAGCCTTTTCACTGACGAGAATCTTCAGATTCTGACCTCTGGGTCCTGGGCCCCACTATAATTTATAGCCAGTTACCTGAATTATTGGAGTTGCTGTACTTTGCTGAATGTTCTTCACTATTTTCAATAGCAGATCGTTTTGACTTCTTTAAGAATAAAACAAGGGAAAGGGGAAGAAAAGAATAAATACCTCAAAGCTTGGAATGAGAACAAAAATATTTTCCAGGCGCTCAGTTATACTAGCTATAGACAAGGTCATATTTGGCCTTAATATAGTGAAGCAGCCACAAGCCAAAACTAAAGCGTGAAATAAAACCAAGAATGCTGACTTTACCATCTCAAGTCAATCATTTCCTCTAATTACATTCTGCCATAATGAGCCCAGCAAGCCAGGAAACTACATGATCCATTTCTCTGCTGATGATTACATATTTCTTCCTTAAAAGCCAAAAATCAGTCATCTGGAAATAGTTTTAGCTTTCAAGGAGATATAGAACAAAATCTGTAAATGTGCATTAACCTAGAACTTTCTCCATATGTAGTCAAGAATTCATAAAGGCTGGGTGCAGTGGCTCATGCCTGTAATCCTAGACTTTGAGAAGCAGAGGCAGGTGGATTGCTGGAGCTCAGATGTTCAAGACCAGTCTGAGCAAGAGCGAGCCCCTATCTCTACTAACAATAGAAAAATTAGCCAGGCATTGTACCAGGCACCTGTAGTTCCAGTTACTTGGGAGGCTAAGGCAAGAGGACAGCTTGAGCCCAAGAGGTTGAGGTTGCTGTGAGCTATGACGATGCCACAGCACTCCACCCATGGCAAAACAGTGAGACTGTTTCCAAAAAAAAGAAGAATTCATAGACATCAGGCTTACCTTTCTTTTTTTTTTTGAGACAGAGTCTCAAGCTGTCACCCTGGGTGGAGTGCCGTGCGTCACAGCTCACAGCAACCTGAAACTCTTGGGCTTATGCGATTCTCTTGCCTCAGCCTCCCAAGTAGCTGGGACTACAGGCACCCACCACAACGCCCGGCTATTTTTCGGTTGTAATTGTCATTGTTGTTTGGTGGGCCCGGGCTGGATTTGAACCTGCCAGCTCCAGCATATCTGGCTGGTGTCCTGGCTTCAGCTACAGGTGCCGAGCCAGGCTTACCTTTCGAGCTAAAATTTTTCTTTTTTTTCTTTCTTCCTCAGATCCATGGTGTGACTGAGCTCTTGTCAGTCTTCGATGCTGGTGAATCTTTAAGAGATCACAATTTGCCACAAATATAAGTATAACCTATAGAAGGCAGTTTCCTAATGAAAATCTTCTCCAACATTTTTTGCCAGACCAAATTTCATTTTGGATTAAAAATATTTTTCCATGCTCAGCCTGTCTACCTCCTGGCATGAATGTGGATGTCTAGGTGATGAGTATGCCAGAGGATGAAGACCTTCTCACTCTCCCAATTTCCTTCCTGCCTTTCTCTCTTTTACAGAAGAAGAATGTAGTCCCCAGCACAATTAGAGAAAGCACAGACCATGAATGCCCCCAACCACCATCACCCGCACACCCTGATCACAAACCATGGCCATCCTTCATGGGCAGGTTCATTTCCCCCATTGACTGAGCTCTAGGTGGGCAGGACTGTAAAGTATTCTATCTAGCCTAGAGCCTGGTTGAACACAAAATGTTTGTGGAGCGAACAATTCGTTAAAAGTCAACAACTTTTAAAAGTGAACACCATGGCAGAGGATGTAGAGATCTGCAAGATTAACAGAGAATGAGGAACTATTATTGATTTACCTGTTTCTGTTCTTCAATTAGTCTCTTTTCTATACATTCTTTGGCAATTCTCAATGCCTCTTTTAACTTTGTAGGGATCTGAAAGAAGAGAAAGCACATAATCCATTGACTAAAGTAGCTGGAGATTCTCTTGAGTCCTGGACTCAACGAAGTAGTAGTTGGTTACGTAGAAGGTCATCTGGAATAAAGTCAGTAAAACTGTCCACTCAAATCCTATCCCTGTCACTTTTGGTATCTACAACATGCTTACTTCTCTAGCAATTATTAGCAGTGAACATATAAAACTTAAACACAAATAAACATGATATATGTTTCAAGTAATTCTCAAGGACTCTGAATTGTCAAAACAATCGTGAAAAAGAAAAACAAAGTTGAAAGCTTCACATTTCAAAACCTATTGCATAGCTACAGCAATTAAAATAGTGTGGTACTGACACCAGGACAGATACAGAGACCAACAGAACAGAATAGAACAGAGATCGCAGGAAGAAACCCTGGTGTATATGGTCAGATGATCTTTAACAAGGGTACCAAGAAGACACAATGGGGAAAGAACAGTATATTTAATAAATGGTGCTGGGAAAATTGGATATCCACATGCAAAACAATGAAGCTGGACCCTTACCTTATACCATACACAAAAATTAACTCAAAATGGATTCAAGATCCAAACATAAGACCGAAAACTACAAAACTTCTCAAAGAAAAACACAGGGGAAAAGCTCCATGACATTGGATTTTTTTTTTTTTGTAGAGACAGGGTCTCTCTCTATCGCCCTTGGTAGAGTGCTGTGGAGTCACAGCTCACAGCAACCTCCATCTCTTAGGCTTAAGTGATTCTCTTGCCTCAGCCTCCCAAGTAGCTGGGACCACAGGCGCCCGCCACAGCGCCCGGCTATCCATGACATTGGATTTGGCAATGATTTCTTAAAAAGCACAGACTATAAAGGAAAAATAAATTAATTAAACTTCATCAAAATTTAAAACTTCTATACAACAAAGGACACTATAAACAGAATAAAAAGGCAACCAAGAAACAGGACAAAATATTTGCAAATCATACATCTGATAAGGGGTTATCCAGATATAGAAAAGAACTCCTGTACTCAACAAGAAAAAAATATAAGTTACTCAATTAGAAAATGGGCAAAAGAACTGAATAGATACTTCTTCAAAGAAAATATACAAATGGCCAACAAGCATATGAAAAGCTGCTTAATGTCTCTACTCATTAGAGGAATGCAAATCAAACTATATACACCCATTACCTTACACACATTAGAAACGCCAGTATCAAAATAAAATAATAAGCACTGGTGGATGTGGAGAAATTGGAACCCTTGTGCAGTGCTGCTGGAAATGTAAAATGGTATAGCTGCTATGGGAAATAGTATGGAGGTTCCCCAAAAAACTAAAAATAGAATTACCATATGATCCAGCAATTCCACTACTGAACATATATCCAAAGGAGTTGGAAGCAGGATCACAAAGAAACATATATACATTGGTCTTCATTATAGCATTATTCACAATGCCAGAAGGGAATCCACAGATGCATGAGTAAAGAAAATGTGGCATATACATACAATGGAATATTAGTCAGCCTTCAGAAAGAAGGAAATCCTGTCACCTGCTACAATATGGATAAACGTTGAGAACATTATGCTGAATGAAATAAATGAGTCACAAAAGGTCAAATATTGGATAATTTCATCTATGAGATGTCTAGAGTAGTTAAAATCATGGAAACAGGAAGGAGAATGGGCGTTACCAGAAGCTGGGGAGAAAAGGAAGTAGGGAGTCGTGCAATGGGTATAGAGTTTCAGTTTGTAAGTTCTGGAAATCTGTTACACAATAATGTGAAGACAGTTAAAACCACTGACCTATACACTTAAAAACGATTAAGAGGGTGAATTTTATGTGATTTTTACCATAATTAAAAATAAAAATATATAAGGCTTATTAGAACACATACACAAATGCTAATAATCATAATATTTTATAATTTCAGAGGGATTGTCTCTGCGAAAGATTTATGTTCTGAATTTCACAAGATTAAGATTTTTCTTGTTGGGAAACATTCCTAACAACTGCCCAGTTTTCTTTTTTTTTTCCCCTTGGCTGTTTGAGTCTATCATTTCTTTTATTTATTTATTTATTTTAGAGACAGAATGTCACTTTATCGTACTCAATACAGTGCCGTGGTGTCACAGCTCACAGCAACTTCCAACTCCTGGGCTTAGGCGATTCTCTTGCCACAGCTTCCTGAGTAGCTGGGACTACAGGTGCCCGCCACCATGTCCACCTATTTTTTTGTTGTTGTTGTTGCAGTTTTGCCGGGGCTGGGTTTGAACTGGCCACCCACAGTAAATGGGGCCAGCGCCCTAATCACTGAGCCACAGGCGCTGACTGAGTCTATCATTTCTTAATTTATCAGCTTTTCAAACCATGAGAAGTCTGGGCCTGGAAAACAGAAACCCAGATCATGTTGAACTTTTTGTCTTTATTGTTCTTTAAAAATTCTGAATTTAAAAAACGCTTTGAGTAGGTAATACAGTCACATGGTTCGAAATTCCAAAGGTATAAAAGGGATACACACATACCCAGTGAAAAGTCGCCCACCTAGTTCTCTTCCATGGAGCCAATTCAGCATGGAAGCTGAATACATTCCCAAGAAGTTTCAGTGAGGAAGAGATGAATTTAAATATTTTTTCTGTCTTACTTCAGATCCAAAGAAGCTATTTTTGTCAGAACTCCTCTGACTGGCAAAATATGACAGAGGAAACCATCTCTCACCTGTATAATCTTGTAAACCCCCCCACCTTGGTTTCGTTTATTTTTAAATTTATTTTCATCATAATAGTATTATTATTCTTTTGGAACATTGAGAAAAGAGAGAGAATTACCCTTTAATCTCCCATCTGAATCACACGAATAGTGAGCACTGAGAACTAGGACCTTAACGAGGCATTTACATAGATGAACTCACTTGTCTAAGGACAGCACATAGGCATTACTCACCAATTTTACACAGAAGTACATGCAGACTCAAAGATTAAGTAGTTGCCAGTAGGCAAGTGGCTCTTAACTAGGAGTAATTTTGTACATCGCCCACCAGGGGACATTTACCAATGTCTGGAGACATTTTTGTCACAGTGGGGAAGAGGAGGGCAGGGAGTATCACTGGGATCTAGGGGGCAGAGGCCTGGGATATGCTCCACATCCCACAGTACATAGGCCAGCCCCTACAACAAAGAATTGTCCAAAATGTCAAATGCTGTGATTAAGAAACCACAGACAGGGTCACGCCAGCCACATACACCAGAGCTGGCAGGCTTGAATTTGGCCCATGCCTGCCAAACAACGACAGCTACAACCGATAAATAGCCGGGTGTTGTGGCAGGCACCTGTAGTCCCAGCTACTTGGGAGGCTGAGGCAAGAGAATCGCTTAAGCCTAGGAGTTGGAGGTTGCTTTGAGCTGTGATGCTATGGCACTCTACCCAGGGCAATAGTTTGAGGCCCTGTCTCAAAAAAAAAAAAAAAAAAAAAAAAAAAAAAAGAAACCATGGACAATGTCTTACTATTATAATAGCAATGTAAGGCATTAATAGACATTTTGGGTTCCCAAATCTATTCTCTTTCTTTCTTTTCTTTTTTTCTTTTGAGACAGAGTCTCACTTGTCACCTGGGTAGAGTGCCCTGGTGTCACTGAGGTTCACAGCAATCTCAAATTCTTGGGCTCAAAGGATCCTCTTGCCTCAGCCTTCCGAGTAGCTGGGACTACAGGTGCCTGCTATAATACCCAGCTACTTTTTCTATTTTTGGTAGAAATGGGGTCTTACTCTTGCTCAGGCTGGTCCCAAACTACTGAGCTCAAGCAATCCATCAGCCACGGCCTCCCAGAATGCTAGGATTGCAGGCATTAGCCATTATGCCCGGCCAGCCCATTTTCCTTCTGTGACATACAGTATCACTGCTTCCCAGGAGACTTTCTTCTAGTCTTATTTCTAAATACAGATACATTATTTTAAATACTCTTCTCTTTTTTTACTTTAGCCCAGATCATAACCATTTTCCATGTTACAACAGTGTCTTTATAAATTTCACTTTTATTAGATAAAAATATTTTCTCAAATAAATAATATAAATTATTAAATTTAGGACGTTTAAATTACTTCCAAATTTTCCCCATCAGATACCCTCTTTTTTAGACTAAAAAATATAGCCTAAAAGCTAACTTTCAAAGTCAATTTAGTTATGTCACAAACCAAAAAATAATATAATTTGCTTTACCTTAAACTGTGGTTTTTCAGAAGTGGTTAGTAAAACGTCACTGAATAATCTGTAAAGAAAAGAAAGAAAAAAACCTTTTTGGAACCCAATGCACTCTCAGAATAGGATTAAAGCAGATTTAGCCCATGAGGTCCCCTCCCCTGCCCCATATCCCCAGCTTCTGCATCCAGGCCACAATTCCACGTTAGTCACCACACACAAAGGTATGTGTACACCTCCCGTGTACACAACTCCACCCACTGTGTCATCAGAGGTGTGAGCCAGCTGTGTCCAGGAGGTGATTTTCCCACGGTAGGCAAACATAACATTGTAAGAAGATAATTTTTGCAAATACTAACTTGCAAAAATATTGTAAATGCTATATGCAGTAGACATTTCTAAACAGAACAATTGGTTTTCCTCTTTCTTTTTCTTGCCTTAGAAGAAGATAAAATTTATTCTAGAGCTTAAAAATGTTCAAGTAAGTAGAAAGGAATTATCCCGATTGGAATCTAATGGAAAAATAATTTTCTTCTAATTATTTCTCATTCATTTTAAAAGACAGGAAGTTTTGGAGTATATCAATTCTCTCTTCATAAGTATGTCATTAAAAATAATAGTGGCCAGGCACAGTGGCTCATGCCTGCAATCCTACCGCTCTGGGAGGCTGAGACCGGATTGTTTGAGCTCAGGAGTTTGAGACCAGCCTGAGCAAGAGTGAGACCCCATATCTACTAAAAACAGAAAAAGTAGCCAGGTATAGTGCCACACACCAAAAGTCTCAGCTACTCTGGAGGCTGAGGCAAGAGGATTGCTCAAGCCCAAGAGTTTGCTGTAAGCTATGACGTCACAGCGCTCTACCCAGGACAACAGAGTGAAGGTCTGTCTCAAAATAAATAAATAAATAAATAGTCTTGTTATGTTGGCTTGGTTGGTCTTAAACTCAAGCAATTCTCTTGCTTCAGCCTCTGGAGTAGGTGGGACAACAGGTACACGTCACTACCTGGCTGAATATTCTGCTTTTTGAAAGACGGGAAGTACATCACAAGTAGAAATTATAGGGTCAACTTTTTCCCACAGTACTTCCCAGAGTCTTGTCTGTCCCTCGGCCACATGCCCATTTACTTTCAAATGATACTTTTTTTTTTTTTGAGACAGAGTCTCACTATGTCACCCTCAGTAGAGTGCTGTGGCATCACAGCTCATAGCAACCTCAAACTCTTGGGCTTAAGCAATTCTCTTGCCTCAGCCACCCAGGTAGCTGGGACTACAGGTGCCCGCCACAACGCCCGGCTATTTTTTGGTTGTAGTTGGCTCAGGCTGGATTTGAACCAGCCAACTCCAGTATATGTGGCTGACACCCTAGCCACTGAGCTATAGGTGCCAAGCTTCCAGATGACACATTTTAACAGAACACAGTTCATACCTTTCCAAGTACTCTTTTCAAGGCAGAAATCCATAGGATAGAAAGACTTAGGTAAATAAAAAATATTTAGATTCTTTTTGTTTATATAAGGTCTCACTCTGTTGCAGGAGCTAGAGTACAGTAGCTCCATCAAAGCTCACAGCAACCTCAAACTCCTAGGCTCATGTGATCTTCCTGCCCAGTCTCCTCAGTAGCTAGGACTACAAGTGTGTGCCACCATGCCTGGTTAATTCTTTAAAATTTTTTTTGTAGAGACAGGGTCTTGCTATATTGCTCAGGTTGATCCAGACCTCAAGCGATCCTCCAATCTTAGCCTCCCAAAATGCTAGGACTACAGGTATGAGCCATCACACCTGGCCTTGGATTCACTTTACAACTAGAAGACTGTGAGAAAAATGTGAGAGCTTTGGAGTGGGGAGTGCAAATACAAACTCAAGTGAATCAACCTGCATAAAGGCTGTTCTCTAACTACAATAGAATTTTGTTCTTAAAATTCTGTGAAGCTTGGCACCTGTGGCTTAACGGGCTGGGGCACCAGCCACGTACACCTGAGCTGGCGGGTTCGAATCCAGCCCGGGCCAGCCAGACAACAATGATGTTTGCAACCAAAAAAAAAAAAAAAATGGCCAGGCGTTGGGGCGGGCGTCTGTAGTCCCAGCTGCTTGGGAGGCGGAGGCAGGAGACTCGCTTAAGCCCAGGAATTGGAGGTTGCTGTGAGCTGTGGTGCCACAGCACTCTACCAAGGACGACAGCTTGAGGCTCTGTCTCCAAAAAAAAAAAAAAAATTAGCTACTACTATCAAAAAGTCTGTGAGAAGGCTTGGCACCCATAGCTCAGTGGTTAGGGTGCCGGCCACATACACTGAGGTAGGCGGGTTTGAACAGAGCCCAGTCCTGCTAAACAATGACAACTGCAATAAAAAAAAAAAAATAGCCGGGTGTTGTGGTGGGCCTGTACTACTTAGGAGGCTGAGGCAAGAGAATCACTTAAATCCAACGTTTTTTTGTTGAGGTTCAACTCCCCCGGGTGAACAATTCTAAAAAAAAAAAAAAAAAAAAAGATGTGAGAAAACTGTTTTGTTTTCCAAACTGGATCATTTTTTCATGTTCACATTGTCATGAATGTTTGATGGATTAGAGCCTGATGCTCCAATGTCACTATACATTAGAACGTTGCATCCACAGGGTGGGAGCTTGGTTTCTTCTGTTCCTTATAGCCTGCCAAGGGCCTAGAACAACACCTGATCTCTAGTAGACCCTCCCTAAATACTTCGTGGAAAGAACAGGAATCTGAGGTTATCTCTACTTCCTCTGAATTCTGGCTGTAAGCACTTTGGAGCTGTCCTCTGCCTCTTTCCCCACATTATTGTTTCAGAGTATATCTCTTACACAAAGACAAACAAAGCCAGGGAATATTGCACAATACATAATACTCAAAAAATATAGCCTGAAAATATATTAAACATAACTAAAACTTAATAAGCCCTGATTAAGTATCTGGCACTTACTAGGAATCATCTCATTAAATTCTCCCACCATTTACAAAAGAGGGGACTATTATTATCATCATCCCCATTTTACAGTTGGGGAAATGGGAAACTCCACTTCCAGATGTTGGACACCTTGCCTGAGGTCACCCAGGTAAAAATGGGATCCACCCCCAGGTCTGTATGACCCCAGCTGCATCCTTCTTAACCATTCCACTCCATCTCCATGAAGGAATAGACAAGGTACCTAAAGGGAAATCCCCAATGCACTATTTCAACTGTCTCAGTGGATTATTCATAACCCTGTCTAAAAGAAAATGTCTTCTGAGTGCTAACCCCCTAGCACAGTCCCAGGTGCATGCTAGATGTTTCATAAAGAGTACTCAGTAAGTGAAATAACAAATAAAAGCACGAAGCCCCAGAAACACATTGCCCTTTTCCTAGAGAGCAGACACTCCAAGACCCTGTGACTATTCACAGAGGAGGCCCAACTGGTTTGCTGATTCAGGGTCAGAGAAGACAGACACTGATAAGGGCCCTCCTTTGGGGCTTCCTGAGCTGGGGGCTGCCACATGGATACACACACAATGCTAAGAATGAATGAGGACAGACACGTGTGAAAATGACACTGATCTTAAAGGAGAGCCATCAGACTACGAGAGCACAGAGGTCACAAAGAAAGGGTCATGAAACCATGCTGGGAGTGCCCATAGGCAAGCAGGTCACTTCAGTTCTGCAGGGACCACATCTGAGTCTTTACTATAATACCAGGTGCTTAGGCACAATGGTCTGGTGTTCAACACAGTTATCAAGATTACAACCAACGCGTATGATTGACTTACGGCATCTGTAAGAGCCGGGAGACGGTAGGCATGCCATTTTTACAGGTTTCACAAGACAGCGTAGACTCCAACACGGCCACCACAGTCATGGACGGGGCGGGAGGGAAGGAGTCAACAGGCATCGAGTCTGGTGGTCGTCCGTAAGTCATTTCATATAGTAAGTGGCCAAAGCAATGGATGTCCACACTTTCCAATGTCTGTGGAAGAAAGAGAGCAGCAGCACATTCATCCTTCAGTTTGGCTTTGTGAATCCCAATGCTCTGACCCAGACCTCCTCTGAGCAATAAGGCCGGGGCAGCCCCACTCCTAACTGGTAGTGAAAACAAAATCCCAAAGCCTTTTGTAAAAGCTCACAAGGTACTGCTCTAACCAGAGGTCTTGGTCTTACCCTCCAAGGTTTTCCAGTTAATGCTTCTAGTCCCCTCCTTACTCTACCCATCACTTCAAACTTAGCCTCTCAGGGCTCCAGCAATGTTCTGTGAGACACACAGGACCAAGGAGTAATGCCGACCCCAGCTGGACCTTACATAGCTTAGTGCATATTTCTTACATGGGCAGATCATGGGTCTTGCTGTGGGGATAATTTACACCTAAAAATAAATCTGCTGCTTCATTATTTTAGCAACTTACGTTGATTTTCCTGAATTGCGAAAAATAAGATCGGTAAAAGGATGGAAGTCCCAGTAAGGAATTTTCGAGGTCTAGCAATCGGCAAGTGTCCCCATCTAGCATCACATTGGAGGCATGAAGATGTCCGTAAGGGAAGCCCTTGTCATGAAGAAACTTTAGTACCTATTAAAAAATATGTAAAGGTTATTCAGATACAAATCAGGTTAAACTTTGTTTTTCAAGTCAATATATTTTGAAACAAAATCAAACAAATCAGTGGGGAGATTACCGAATAAAAATTCCACCTGCACTCAATTCTTTAGAAAAGGAAGTAAAGCTGAATGCTTTCCAGCTGTAGGCGGTAACACCATACCAAATTCTCTCTTTTCCAAAGAACAGAGAAGCAAAGTTAGACTTAGTAACTTTGATGCCAAAAGGCTCTACTTTAAGCACTTTCTGATCCCCACAGGCCAGGTCTCTTCAGGACAAAGTCTTGATCCTCTTCAACAAATGAGCAAAGCTATCATATCAGCACTTCTGCCAGTTATTCAGGAAAAAGGGTTGAGTTAAAAATATCTCTAGTTCAATTTCTCCTCAGAATATATTTTCCTGTTTATTAACAGAAACATACAACAAGCTTCCACAAAAAGGAGCAAAGTTTTCAGCTGCCATTTAAGTAAACAGTGGCTCACTCAGTTACAGAGATGCCAGGATATAGCCCTACAAAGACCTGGTAACTAGAGCAGTGCCAGCCCAGGGAGATCCACTGAGGACTGGAAGAAAATACTATACCTTCTCTTTTCATTGTTGCTTTTTTAAAAATTGAATTCTTTTTTAACTTAAAATGTACAAAATAATATTAGTGGCTGTATATGCATAAAATTTATAGTGAAATATACATAGTATGGGGTGGTTATGCTTAAATTGGTTATTAGTGATAAGGCCACACAATCCCAGAAGCTTGGAGAATACTGACAGAGGGTGAGATGGGAAAGGCTTTTCACTGCTGGTTACTATTCTGTAATGGAGCCGCCTGGGTCTGTATACGACATAACAAAATAAAAAATCTTGGCATAGAAATAAAGATCAACCGAAGATAAAATAAAAGTTGATATCCACACAGTAAAGGTCTTAAACTCAGATACTAAATTCCAATAGTTAAAGCTTTTGGAATTTTGGAAATTTAAATTTCTGTTACCTTAATCTCAAGCATTTGCTTGTTGGGGTACAATATGACAATGCCATCAGTTTATAAGTAATCAGACAACTTAAGCAATTTTGGATACTGCCTGAGAACTTTTCCAAAAGCATAATGTGATTTTGGATGAAATTCCAATGTAACTTAGACAAAAGTACTTCTTACCTCTAATATTTGTCGGCCATATGTTTTTATTTGCTGGAGTTCAAGGCCCTGAATCTTCTTAGGGTTACAATACTTCTTTAAAAATGGGTCTTTTGGTTTTGCCTTTGGAAAAGAAGAGGCAAGAATTTATAAAGGCTGAGTGCCAGAGATGGCCACCCTGCAGAATATCGATTTTTAAAATACAACAGTTTATGTAATTGATAGAAAGAGGCTGATCTTGGTTCCGTCCCTTCTCTAGCCTGAAGAAGATGTGCCTATTCTTGGCCTTAACAGACCCCAAAGTCTTACATAGTGCTAGAATTCTTCAGTATTGGTTTCTTCAGGGCAAGATACAAACTTTAAAATTAACCTAAGATGTAATCCTAGCACTCTGGGAGGCCGCGGCAGGTGGATAGCTTGAGCTCATGGGTTCGAGACCAGCCTGAGCAAAAAGTGAAACCCTGTCTTTATTAAAAATATAAAAATTGAGGCAAGAGGATCACTTGAGCCCAAGAGTTGGAGGTTGCTGTGAGCTATTATGCCTTGGCACTCTACCCAAGGCGATAGCTTGAGACTCTGTCTCAAAAAAACCTAATAAAATTTTAAAAAATAAGTAAATAAAATAAAACAAAATTGATCTAAGACAGCAACCTACAATGTAACGAACATGTGTGTTAAATGTTCAGCCTTCCCTCGTGTGGGGAAAGGAATACTTTATTTAACCAAACTGGGTAGCTTTTATTGCTAGAACAAAAATAAGTTCCAAATGAAATCAAAATTAAAATAAAATCCTCAGGGCATCTGGAACCTTAGGAATTAAGCATTGATAATGGGTTCTAAAGGGACTTGAGGATTTCTTTAAGACCACGAACTTGCATCACAAGTACCTTGTAGATCAGATCCTTCAAAGTTCCTTTTTCATTAAACGTCCTAATTAACAATGCTGAAGATTCATTAGCTGTGGCAAAGGTAACCCGATAGATGTAAGGGTGCTGCCAAAACAAAAAAGAAATTCACATTGAGTTGCATTAGGATCTAGATCTTTTTAGATCCAGGATCTAGTCACTATGCAGAGCCAAGTGCAAACTTTTGGTTACATACAAATGTGGTGCTATTCCCTGAACACATGGCATTTTCAAGTTATTTGGTGATCAACTAGTTGTTCCTTCTTCAGATGGAGGAAGGGGCATCAACTGTGACAAAAGGAAGTGGGTAAACTGACATAGTGAGTTCTACCTGTGAAGTGTCTGCTTTGGTGTGTGCACTCTCATAGTTAGGTAAAACTGTGGAAGAGAGAAATAGCATGGATTTTTGGAATAATGGTTTTATTATTCAGCCCCTTTAAATTGATAAATAATATAGCCAAATCTCAGAACAGCAAAGTGGAGTTTAGGATAAATGTGTCTTTGGTGACAGCTTTGCCTAACATTCCACACTGCTATTTGAGTGCCAAGCTAGGGAGCATGACAGCCAGAAAACAAGCAAAAGTAGTATCTTCTGGCATCTCAGCCCTTTTCCAGAGCAGCTAGCATGAATTTTTCTGTCCTACGAAAGTCTGCAATATGATGATTCACAATGTTTTTCTCAGATGCAGACACTGACATCAACTAATTGGGGTAGGGGAAAGACAGATTACTTAATCACTCACTGAAAGTGCTCATATGACCTAGAATTTTGATTACATGAAACAAATTTGTTCCAGACAGGTATCTCAAAGCCCATTGGCTCAAAGGAATTACATTGAAAATATGAACCTATGGGAGCTCAGCCATGAGGAATTTTGAGGGATGGCATGGAGCGGGTTGGGGGATGGAAGGGTATACCCAGGAAACTAGAGTAATTGGTCATGAAGTTTCTCCTGATTAACTCATCAAAAAAGTAGCTGTTTTTAACAGCTTTATTGAGATATAATTCACATATAATGACAATTTACCCATTTTAAGTATACAATTCAATGGCTTTCACATAGTTATGCAACCATCACACAATCTGATTATAGAACATTTTCGAAGCCCCACAAAAGAAACTCAATGAGGAAAATAAAGTACTTGAGTCTATACTGATGTAAATATAAAAAGACAGGAAAAGAGAAGCTCTTCTTTATAGTACAATGCCAATTAACAAATACAGCAAGAGGTTGGGCTAGTTGGATCATGCCTGTATTCCTAGCACTCTGGGAGGCCAAGGTTGGAGGATCTTGACGTAAATAGTTCAAAACCAGCCTGTCTCTACAAAAAATAGAAAAATTAGCCAACCATTTGGTGTACAGATGGTGGCACACATCTGTGCTCCCAGCTACTTGGGAGGCTTGAGGCAAGATGATCACTTGACCTGAGCAGTTTGAGTTGGCAGTTGAGTTACGATCATGCCAGTGTACTATAGCCAGGCAACAGAACAAAACTCTGCCTCAAAAACAAACAAAATTACAGAAGGATTGATAGAATTAGAATATCACTTTGAATGCTAAAACTAGTAATTTTGATAAAGAATAAGAGATTTATATAGTCTCAAAATATCTCTCTATTCATTACTTATTAATTCTAGGTATTAATCTCAAGAAAATAATTAAAGATGGGTATAAATGTTTAGCTAAATTTGTTCACAATGGCTTTTTTTGTCTTTTTGTTGCAGTTGTCTTTGTTGTTTTAGCTGGCCCAGGCCGGGTTCAAACCCGCCAGCCTTGGTGTATGTGGTCAATGCCCTTACCCACTGAGCTACAGGCGCCACCAGGCTTTTTTTGTCTTTTCTTATAGGTTGAGGGTCATCCAAATATCCAGTAGAAAATTAGTTGAATAAACTAAGGTATAGCCGATGATAATTTTTTTCTTTTTTTTTCTTTCTTTTTTTTTTTTAGTAGGGGACAAGGTCTTACTCTGTCACCTAGGTTAGAGTGAAATGGCATCATCATAGCTCACTGCAACCTCAGACTCCTGGGTTCAAGTGATTCTCCTGCCTCAGACTCTAAAGGAGCTGGGAGCACAGATATGTGCCACAATGCCTGGCTAATTTTTCTATTTTCTGTAGAGACAGGCCTGTTGCTCAGGCCAGTCTTGAACTTCTATCCTCAAGCAATCCCCTCAGTGAGAGACACTGCGCTCAGCAGGGCCAATGATAATTCTATTCAACCAGGAATAATGATATGAAACTATTTTTATTGACAACTGAAGATGCTTATGGTACACCATTAATAAAAAAGATCATGGGCGGCATCTGTGGCTCAGCGAGTAGGGTGCCGGCCCCATATACCAAAGGTAGCGGGTTCAAACCCGGCCTTGGCCGAATTGCAAAACAAAAATAGCCGGGCGTTGTGGCGGGCACCTGTAGTCCCAGCTACTCGGGAGGCTGAGGCAAGAGAATTGCTTGAGCCTGGGAATTGGAGGTTGCTGTGAGCTGTGTGACGCCACAGCACTCTACTGAGGGTGATAAAGTGAGACTCTGTCTCTACAAAAAAAATAAATAAATAAAATAAAAAAAAATAAAAAAGATCAGGTTTTAAAACACTATAAACATAATGTAATTTTAAAAAATCATACAAATTGTAGAAAAGTAACAACTCAACATTTTAGTTCATACTTCTGATTGGTTGGGATTACAGGTAAGTTTTATTTTCTTATTTTTGCTTATCTATGTCTTCCAACTTTTTACAATTAATAGGTACCACTTGTATATACTATCTTTTTTTATTCATTTTCAATGGTTTTAATAAAAATAGCATCTTACTATGTTGCCCAAGCTGGTCTTGAACTCCTGGGGTCAAGCAGTCTTCTGTCAGATTCCCAAGTAGCTGGGATTACAGATGCCTGCCATTGTACCTGGCTATACTATCTTTTTTTATAAAGCATACCACTAAAAGAAATTTAGCTGAGCATGCTGGCATATACCTATAATCCTAGTGCTTTGGGAGGCCAAAGAAGGAGGATCAGTTGAGGCCAGAAGTTTGAGACCAGCCTGAACAACACAGTGTGACTCTGTCTCCACAAAAAATTAAAAACTTAGCTGGGTATGGTAGTATATGTCAGTAGTCCCAGCTGTTTGTCAGGCTGAGGAAGGAGGGTTGCCTGAGCCCAGGTGTTCGAAGTTGCAGTGAGCTAAGATCACACCACTATACTCTAGTTTGGGTAACAGAGCTAGAACCTGTCTCTTAAGAAAAAAAAACGAAATTTAGAACTGAGACATCCTGAGTCAGGTACCCAATCAAACTCAAAGACCATAACATTTTTCTTGGCCACACATTACACTTCATTAAAAGCTTATTTTTGCTAGCTTGACAACACACTATATTTTCAAAGATGAACTTGACAACCCAAGTCTATCTTCAAAAATGAACTTGCCAACCCCTTGTCAGCACAATTGTGCTCAGTCTATGAATGCCTCATTCTGTGGATCTACATCCTCGTGCAGATATCAAGATAAAGAACAGCAACACAAATTTAATTTCCTGGCCAGATTAGTTTTTGCTGAAAATATTCTGCATATTTTGAAATGCAAGGGCTGCCCAGTCATTGTTAATAATATTTTTCATACTGCATGGCTGGATACTTCCCAGACAGCCCTCATATATCAATGTGGTTCTTCCCACTGAGGGCCTGTATTAGAATTGTGTATTAGCATAAATAATGCCATGTACTCCTAAAGGTTAACTAGTTAGCTTGTGAAAGGAGTAACTTAGACAGCAAAATGGCTATTTTGTCCTTCTCTCATTTGGCTTATCTAAATCTTTAGGAGTTCTGTTTCCTCAGGCAACAAAAAGATCTTTCAATTCCATTGATATTAACACTCTTACCAAGAACAAGAGGCTTCAGCCTGTAATCCCAGCACCCTGGGAGGTCGAGGTGGGTGGATCACCTGAACTAGAGCTAGAGTAAGGCCCTATCTCCAAAAACAGCCAGGCGTTGTGGCGGGCACCTATAGTTCCATCTACTCCACAGGTTGAGGCAAGAGAATCGCTTAAACCTAAGAGTCTGAAGTTGCTGTGAGCTATGACGCCGCAGCACTCTACTGGGGAGATAAAAGTGAGACTGTGTCTCAAAAAACAAACAAACAAACAAATAAAAACAAGAGACTTGGAGAAATGGCTGCTTTCCTACTTTGAATTTGCTTAAAATTCAAAGGCTGTATTTAAATTACCACGTTTCATGGATGGCACAGATGTCACGAATACATTTCAAATGGCCTATAATCTATGGGACAAGCCCAACACGACTTCAGTCTGAACTGACACCCACTATATCTCTCTATTCTCTCAAACCTACATGGTTATTTCCAGCTCTTCTGTCCATGTTTATCCACAAAAAAACATTGCCAGTCTGTGATCAGCACTGACAATAACGGAAGGACTTGTACTCACCAAACAGGAAGGAAGAAGTTTGATTAGACACTGAAAATCTTTATCTGACAAGTACTTGTCCGGGCCAAGGTCAGCCTGAAAACAAGGGAGGAAACATTAGGGTACTGCCTTGGTCATCAAAAGGAAAATCTCTTATGTCTTTTCTTTTATTTGACAAAATAAATGACTATAAACCAAATATGAAAACCACACTTAGTCTTGCTGCCTCAAGGCCTTTCTGGAGAGGTAGTATACAAAAATACTGTAATTCTACCTAATTCCACTAACCAAATATAACCCTAAAACTTCCAAATTGAAAAGATAAAGTAATGCCCAATTTTTATTTTTTGGAGTTAAACTCCAAAACTGTCAATGCTAAAGAGATTCTAGGATCTGTTTTATTTCTTCCAAATGTTTACTACTTGAACAAACATAATTACCTTTAAATCATCACTTATCAGCACAGTATAGTTTTGTAATTCTCCTGTCAAATCTGCTTTCATTTACCTACCTACAGCCCTTGAGTCTCTGAAATGAGACTGAAGAAAAAAAACTAATAAAACAAAAACTAGCTTACCCAGCTTAACACTAGCCGTTCCTTTGGCTGATTTTTAATCTTCATCAAGAAATATTTCTTCCTCATCCTCCAACCTGCCATAAAAGCAGAAATGTATTAACAGCTGCATATTTTTTGCAATAATTGATGTTTCACTGATGAAGTAAATAAAAATTACTAGCAATATTATCCACAGCTACATAGGCACCAATAAAAGAGCCATTTGATAATGTTGGCATAGGGAAGCTTATACTAAGAAAACCAGTAAAGAAGAAATTACTATATTCATGTAAATAGTAGGAAAATAGCATTTCACTTTAGATTTGGTAAAAAAGATAAATGAGGAACTAATGGTAGTTTTGAAAACTACTATGATCCAAATCCCATGATGGGGCTTTAACCAAGATTCATTAAGTATTAAAAGTTATGGACTGTATCTTCAAGCAATAGGGAGGCAAAAAAGAAAAAGAAGTCACCTGCATTTAAGAGCGTTCTTGGGAAATGTATCAGAAAGCATGACTAAGAATCCAGTTCTGTGATCTGTCTTTTTAACAGAATGAGCATGCCAGTTTCTCACCTATGTCTTTCAACGGTTCTACCACCTCCCACTTTGGTTCTGATCGGAAGAACATGGAAACCTGTTGTAAGGCAATCTCTGCAATGACATTTTAGAAACTCATTAGTCAAACACATCAGGAAAGAGCCATACACTTAAAATATCATTCTTGTAAATGAAATCCCGATAGTCTATGACCTTCTTTAAAAACTTAATTACAAAAAAAAAAAAAGGACACAGACAAAAAGCAATATGGGATTATGGGATTCTAGATTGGATCTTGGACCAGAAAAAAGCACATTAGTAGAAAAATTGGTAAAAATCTGAATACAGCCTTTAGTTACTAGTAACAGGTTAATATTAACTTCTTGGTTTTGATAAATGTACCACGGTTACATAAGGGGATAACATTAGGGGAAACTAAGATGAAAAATATAGGGAAATTCTATACTATTATTCCAACTTCTAAGTAAATATAAAATTATTCCAAAATTAAAAGTACATTTTAAAACATATAATTATTAATGAAGTGAAAAATATTTTTTAAATTCAAAAATCTAAAATATGTAAACTAACTGATCTAAGCCAAGAATTCAATATATGTACCACACTAAGCTCAACATTTAATGTTGCTCCAAGAAATATTTATCCCATTTTCATTCTTTGTGGAATTATAGCTTTCACCAACAAAAAAGTGATTAGCATTAAATATATATTAGCAATAAAAGTGAGAGTACAGCAACAACATAGTTCTATTGTGTGAAGTCAACGAGTACCTATTTACTAGGAAAAAAAAAATCCATCCTTCTTCTTGGGTTGGTTTGTTATGAGAACTTTTCCCCTTTTAAGATACCAATGAGAAGAGGAAGTTCTTTAGCGTTAGCTGAATTAAGAAATTAACAGAATAACTGTACTTTTACATTTCCTGTAAAAAGCAACATCTGTAATTTGCTACTTCCCCTCAACACAGCGAGTAAATGAAGCCACTCCAGATCCTTGAAAGCAAACAGCAATCTTCCAGAGGCACTGTGGAATTTCACTTCTGCCTAGCATTAATTACATTCCAGGCACACTGGTGAGGCATAAAGGATTCAGCAAAAAAGTTCTCCATACGTCAAAATGACCTTCTTTGGAATTACCATACCAAGAGCTTGGCAAACAGTATCATTCTGATACATTTTATAGTACATTTTGACTTAAGAGATTCGAGAAAGAAAACAATTTACTAGCTGTTTGTTACAGGCTGAATATGTGAAGTTTCATTGGTATCTGCTGAGACGAAAACATGTGATGACCAAATACAAACTGGCTCCATTCACTTTTGTTCTAATTACCCCAACATGTGACAAACCATTTGGAGGGACGTGGGTGAAGCAGAAACATATAAATTTTCCCTGTCAACACTAGGAACTCTGTACCTTCCCTATAATTAATGTCAATATAAAGCGTTTTTTTGTTGTTGTTCTTTGTTTTTTGGGTATTTTTTGAGTTTTTGGCCGGGCGCTGAACCCGCCACTTCCAGCATATGGGGCCAGCACCCTACCCGTTTTGAGACACAGGCGCCGCCCAATAAAAAGTGTTTTTAACATTTCCCAAATAACTTGAACATAAACTTAAAAGGAAATTAAGTGAAAATTATATTGATTTTGAGAAAGACTATGCAAAATATTTTTCTAATGTATACAATGTCATTCCAAGAGACTATAAAGACAATTGCTCAAAACTAACAGTGACTCACAAAACAATTATTCAACAATTATTTATTGTATGCTACTATGTGCCATACCTCGTTTTAGGAATGAGGAAAACAGCTGTGAACAAATGGAACTTGCTAAATTTCATACTGATAAATAAAGGCCTAGGCAATAGCTTTTTTTTTTTTTACTTTAGGAGTTAGGAAATTTGAGAAAGGATATTTTCTTTATTTTCTTTCCTTTGAACTATGATGTATTGTCAAATAAAATGCATGACTACTATGCTCTCAATATTAACCTTCTCCCTCCCCAAACTCAGGCAACACATTTCAATCCTAAACATCTGCCCTTCTGCTTAAAATGCTTTACTGGCTCCCCACTTCCTTACCTAATCAAGACTAAGCTTCTTAAACCTACGGCTCAACCTACTCTGGCTTTAACCTGCCTTTCTGGTTGTATCTTCTGTACTGTGTGGGGCCTATCTCAACACAGATTTGCCTACTATGGCCCCTAAAGACTGGCCTGCCCCTAGTCGCTTGGCATTTTCCACTGGACCCACCTATTCTTCAAGGTTCAGCGCAAATTTGCTGTTCCCCCAGCCAGGTTTCCCTCCATCCCTGTCTCTCTCCTCTGTATATTCCCAGGGCTATGTCTGTCTCTCTCTAATGTGATTACCCACTGTATGTCCTGTAATATGGCTACTCTCTTCCACTAGCCCATAAACTCTAACTGGAAGGATACATCTTAATCTAAGGAAAGCCCAAAGTCATATGAAAATACTTCTCTCTCTTCTCATGCTGCTGTGCCTGGAGCACTGGCCCCTGCCTTGTGACCTGGCTAACTCTGACTCAGCGCTCAGATTTCTGTGCAGGTATTACTTCTAATGGTAAGCCTTCCTCCATTTTCAGGTCTGGCTCATTTGTGTCCTCACCTTCACCCCCAAGGTACTGCCTATTGTTTACTCTGCCACAGCCTTCACCTGTCAATTTCTCTGCATAAGTGTCTTTGGGTGGGTTGGGGCCTATGGCTTCCTTGCTGTGACATACACAGCACCTGGCACATAGCAGATGCTCAATAAATAGGTGACGAAGCAAAAACAAAGGGTTCAATACATGTTCAGGGGATGTAGGACCTCTCCCCTACTTCGTTAGAACACGAACTCCATGAAAAGGACAGCATCTGCACTTTATTTCTTTAACACTAACTGCAGAAAAACTGCACACTCAGAAAAAGTGCTGATGAACAAGCTGGAGACAGGAAATGTAGAGCAGTCTTCAAGTCTGCCCTGTGTTCCCAGGGAGCTCAGATGTACTAGTGCCTCCATTGTGTGCAGTCTTTGAGCTCCTAGATCTTAACCCCATGAAGTGACTGCAGAGAACAAACACTGACTCCTGCAGGCCTAAATCTGGGGTCCAGATCCCCAGTCTACTGCAGCAGGTCATGTTGCAGAGCCCAGAACCTCTCCAAAATATCCTGCTCTTGTTCTGAATCTAACCCCCAGCCCAATTCCTCCCTCCTTTTATCCTGGAGTCCACTAGTACCCTATCTATTCAAGAGATTCTTGGTGCTTTTAAGACTAAGAAAACTTAACACTCACTGGTCCATTTCCCCCTCCTCAACTTCTTGTTTTATAGACCTACATAGGGGAAATGCTATTAATAACAAAGCTGGGACCAAGATCCAGGCTTCTTGATTTCTGGTCCATAGATGACTTTTGTGTAGACATAACAACCCCTTCATCCTAAGGGAGTCTGAAGCTTATGGTGGGAAAATGGCTACATGGCAATAAGGCTTTTAAATGATGGCAGTGCCTTGTTAATAAGAGGAATATGGTGGAGGTGGGTGTGTAAGATTCTCAATATACATGCCTCATGACTGGGAGACTCCTGTTTTCCCTGTACAACTCCTGGCTCTCAGTCAGACATTCTAGTTCAAATGAATCTCTCACAACTCCACAGAAGACCAATGGCATACTTTCCCTTTCTGTGGATTTGCTCATTTGGAGAAAACCAGAAAAAGAAAGAAAAGGTCCAGCAATTCAAGGCTGGGAACCCAGAAAAGAGAGAGGCAGCTGCTGATGTCCTAAGAGCTTCTGGTTACCCATCCCCTGAGGACCACAATGACATCACAGTCTCCCTCCCCCAAGGTACCCTCCACCTCAGTCACAGTGGCAACAGGAAAAGTGGTTTTATTGATTTTGGCCACCACTTGAACACAGAACTCAAATCCTGCTCAAGTGAAGCTTAGTAGTGACAGCAGACTATTTGGAAAATGAGAAGAGGTAGAAACATTATCCATGTGAAAAGGGTAAGTGGTTGGCCCTGCTTAGAGAAGTGCCACAAGTTGGGAGTCGAGCCGGGAAACCTCAGGGAACCAGGAGCCATGCTGTGAATTTCAGGAATGTTTCAGTCAAGCTGGCATGAAGGTGGTGGCCTGTGATTCCTTTTCCTGAGGTAGCTGGTAAGTCAGCCTAAACTAGAGGCAAGACAAATTCTGATATTTCACTCAAAGGGAAAAAAATCAGGCTAGTTTGGATTCTGGAAGAAGTTTCTGGGAGTCCTTTTATATCCCTGCCCACATCTGCTTTGGACTTCTAACTATCTGCCATGCAGGGAGGGGAAAGATCAAGGACAACAGCAGCATGTGAGGGAGGTACAGAAGGAAATACAGAGACCTGACAACTTTCCAGAAGCCAAGTAGCATTTTAACTTGAAAGCACTTGGACCAGGGCTGGGCATGGTGGCTCATGCCTGTAATCCTAGCATCATGGTAGGTGCCTGTAGTCCTAGCTATTCGGGAGGCTGAGCCAGGAGGATGGCTCAAGCCTAAGAGTTTGAGGTTGCTGTCAGCCTAGCACTCAGACAGGACAAAGTCACACAAATGTACAACCCCAGATAAAGCCCTCCCTCCCTATCTGGGGTCCTTAGTTTAACTTATCTATAAAAAGAGAGGGCTGGCTCGGCGCCTGTGGCTCAACAGGCTAAGGCGCCAGCCACGTACACCTGAGCTGGCGGGTTCGAATCCAGCCTGGGCCCGCCAAACAACAATGACGGCTGCAACCAAAAAATGGCTAGGCGTTGTGGCAGATGCCTGTAGTCCCAGCAACTTGGGAGGCGGAGGCAGGAGACTCGCTTGAGCCCAGGAATTGGAGGTTGCTGTGAGCTGTGATGCAATGGCACTCTCTCCGGGGTGACAGCTTGAGGCTGTGTCTCAAAAAAAAAAGAGAGGGCTAGGGTAGTGCCTGTGGCTCAAAGGAGTAGGGCACCAGCCCCATATGCTAGAGGTGGTGGGTTCAAACCCAGCCCTGGCCAAAAACTGCAAAAAAAGAAAAAAGAGAGAGAGAGAGGGCTAGTTCTTATACATCTGCTCTAAGATCTCTTTCAGCTCTGTAGTTTTGGTCCAAACTCACTGAGAACAGAGAGCACATCTGTTTCGCCTCTTATTCCCCTGTACACATCATGTTTGCTGAATGAATGGCATCATTACATATACACTATACCTTGATGCTTGCCCTCAGAACATTAACAGGCACTCTCAGGATATGATGTAGACAAACCACTGACTGGGGCTGGGCTGGGGCTGATTTGATAGGTCATTCCAGGTGGCCTGCTGTCTGACAATTTTAGGAACAATCGAGAAGTATGGAGAAATCAGAGCCACAAAAGATGCGACTCTGACAGAATTTGAACTGTTCCAAGAGCCCCAGTCTTATCTGTGTTGTTTTTTATGTGAACCAAAAAACAAGCTGGGGAAGAATGGAATCCTTATTAACAACTCAATGCTCAATTTTGTAACTTGTAGTACATGTGAGTTTCAAATAAACTTTACTTCTTTTGGTTACATTCCGGAAAGGCGTTTTCCTTAAGCCCTACACAGTACTTGCATTAGCAAACAGCAAGTACATTTCAGAGCAAGGCTTCTCAGACTTTTAACGTGTATGCAGATCACCTGGGGACTTAGATCCTGATTCAGGAATTCTGGGATGGGGACAGAACCCTAAGGTTGACAAGCTCCCAGGGAGGCCAGGCTGCTGGTCACAGAACCACACTGTGAGTAGAAAGCCTCAAGGATTGTAGTTTTCAAACTTGGCTGAATACTGGAATCACTTGGGGAGCTTTACAAACTACAAGCCCCACCCCCCTATGCTCCAGACTGAGATTTAATTTGCAGGCAATGCAGCCTGGGCATTAAGATTTTTAAAGCTCCCCAAGTGATTCTACTATGCAGAAAGTTTGGTGCCTGACAAGAAGGCCTCTATTTCCCCATCTCTGAATCAGGAATAAAAAGGGCCTCCCTCTAATTTCTTCAACGGCAATGTTCTGAGAACTCAATTACCTGATACAATCTATTCTCTTAGCAAGGAAATTTAACAATACCCAGAGTTCCGCTTAGAAAGCCTCTAAAGCATGATTTGGGTTTTAACAAATCAGTTAAAGTCTATCTACTACTTCAGTTCTACAGCAGTTTCCATTGGTTTCTTCAAAGCCATACCAAAGTGTATTAAATATTTAGTTCCTCATTCTGCTGACATCAGCCTTAGGTTTTGATGCTGGCTTTGTGTGTGATCAGTATTGGAAGAGAAGCCCTTTCCACCTCTGCCCTTTGGCAGCTACCCTGATCCAGGGAAGATCTGGAAGAGAACTATTGACTTTTGTGCTTCACTGAGTGCATCTCAGCGGTCAAATAGGAAAACGAAGAAAGGACCCTTCTGAATCAGAGTTGTGACTAACATAAATTTCCAGAATACCCAGACACACTATATATTGTATATACAAAACCAGAGGCAAATACAAGTTAAATTGAGATTACAGTATACATTACTATGAATTATTTACTCTTTGTTCTATGAGGGAAGATAATACCCAGTACAGTGCCTCTTTAGCCATGTGACCACAGCTCAGCAATCCCTTTGCTTACCAGTGTAGTTTGCGGAATAGTTGTTTGGATCTAAAAACTTCTTAACCAGCTCACAATTAGACAAAATATGATTTGTGGTGATCACATTGAGATAGTTCTGAAGACCCTTCTGCCTCTCAGCTATAAATTCACGATCCATGTTACCAATCAATTTTTTGGGAGGAAGAGGTAGACTAAGGCCTGCAATACCTGAGTTGGCGGGTTCGAATCCAGCCAGGGCCCGCCAAACAACAATGACGCCTGCAACCAAAAAATGGCCGGGCGTTGTGGCGGGCACCTGTAGTCCCGGCTACTTGGGAGGCGGAGGCAGGAGACTCGCTTGAGCCCAGGAATTGGAGGTTCCTGTGAGCTGTAATGCCACAGCACACTATCCAGGGTGACAGCTTGAGGCTCTGCAAGTTGTTGTTCAGCAAATCAAAGTCACTATATCTTCTAATAATCTGCCAGCTGTTTTCTACAGAAATTCCTCTTTGCACCCAAATGATATATTCACCTGCCTCAGCCAGATCCCGATCGCCTCCTCTCCATTCCTCCTTCCACCTCTGGCCAAGGCCAAGAGGCTGACCTGGAAATGCAGCTGCAGACTTCAACTATTCACTCTGGTGTCCCAACAAGCAGGCTCTAAAGTCAT